>CM049584.1:31810929-31917034 GCA_027123335.1 Amphiprion clarkii | reverse complement strand
AAAATCGCATTTTTTTTCGACATAGTATAGTAAGGCGTTTTTTTTGCGGCAAAATTCATGATGACTTTTTTTTCCAAAGAAAACCTTTCTGGAGTGTTTTTCACGGCCTCCTTTACATCATTTCATCATATGGCACGTTTTTACAACATGTTTGAAAAATCGCATTTTTTTTTCGACATAGTATAGTAAGGCGTTTTTTTGCGGCAAAATTCATGATGACTTTTTTTTTAAGAAAACCTTTCTGGAGTGTTTTTCACGGCCTCCTTTACATCATTTCATCATATGGCACGTTTTTACAACATGTTTGAAAAATCGCATTTTTTTTCGACATAGTATAGTAAGGCGTTTTTTTTGCGGCAAAATTCATGATGACTTTTTTTTCAAAGAAAACCTTTCTGGAGTGTTTTTAACGGCCTCCTTTACATCATTTCATCATATGGCACCTTTTTACAACATGTTTGAAAAATCGCATTTTTTTTCGACATAGTATAGTAAGGCGTTTTTTTTGCGGCAAAATTCATGATGACTTTTTTTTCAAAGAAAACCTTTCTGGAGTGTTTTTCACGGCCTCCTTTACATCATTTCATCATATGGCACGTTTTTACAACATGTTTGAAAAATCGCATTTTTTTTCGACATAGTATAGTAAGGCGTTTTTTTTGCGGCAAAATTCATGATGACTTTTTTTTCAAAGAAAACCTTTCTGGAGTGTTTTTCACGGCCTCCTTTACATCATTTCATCATATGGCACGTTTTTACAACATGTTTGAAAAATCGCATTTTTTTTCGACATAGTATAGTAAGGCGTTTTTTTTGCGGCAAAATTCATGATGACTTTTTTTTTTAAGAAAACCTTTCTGGAGTGTTTTTCACGGCCTCCTTTACATCATTTCATCATATGGCACGTTTTTACAACATGTTTGAAAAATCGCATTTTTTTTCGACATAGTATAGTAAGGCGTTTTTTTTGCGGCAAAATTCATGATGACTTTCTTTTCAAAGAAAACCTTTCTGGAGTGTTTTTAACGGCCTCCTTTACATTATTTCATCATATGGCACCTTTTTACAACATGTTTGAAAAATCGCATTTTTTTTCGACATAGTATAGTAAGGCGTTTTTTTGCGGCAAAATTCATGATGACTTTTTTTTCAAAGAAAACCTTTCTGGAGTGTTTTTAACGGCCTCCTTTACATTATTTCATCATATGGCACCTTTTTACAACATGTTTGAAAAATCGCATTTTTTTTCGACATAGTATAGTAAGGCGTTTTTTTTGCGGCAAAATTCATGATGACTTTTTTTTCCAAAGAAAACCTTTCTGGAGTGTTTTTCACGGCCTCCTTTACATTATTTCATCATATGGCACCTTTTTACAACATGTTTGAAAAATCGCATTTTTTTTCGACATAGTATAGTAAGGCGTTTTTTTTGCGGCAAAATTCATGATGACTTTTTTTTCAAAGAAAACCTTTCTGGAGTGTTTTTCACGGCCTCCTTTACATCATTTCATCATATTGCACGTTTTTACAACATGTTTGAAAAATCGCATTTTTTTCGACACAGTATAGTAAGGCGTTTTTTTTGCGGCAAAATTCACGATGACTTTTTTTTCCAAAGAAAACCTTTCTGGAGTGTTTTTCACGGCCTCCTTTACATCATTTCATCATATGGCACGTTTTTACAACATGGTTGAAAAATCACATTTTTTTTCGACATAGTATAGTAAGGCGTTTTTTTTGCGGCAAAATTCATGATGACTTTTTTTTCAAAGAAAACCTTTCTGGAGTGTTTTTAACGGCCTCCTTTACATTATTTCATCATATGGCACCTTTTTACAACATGTTTGAAAAATCGCATTTTTTTTCGACATAGTATAGTAAGGCGTTTTTTTTGCGGCAAAATTCATGATGACTTTTTTTTCCAAAGAAAACCTTTCTGGAGTGTTTTTCACGGCCTCCTTTACATCATTTCATCATATGGCACGTTTTTTTTTTGCTCTCAGCTCTCTTAAACTATGACGTTTTTGTCCATTTTCGGACGACATACTAACCTATGACGTTTTTATCCATTTTTGGACGACATACTAACCTAGGACGTTTTTGTCCATTTTCGGACTAACATTTGACCTTTTTGTCCATGTTCGGACGACATACTACACTATGACTAAGTCTTTTTATTTTCTTTGCAGGTTTAATTACTATGACGGCTTCATCATGGCCCCAGCATCTTCCAGGTATTTATGATCACCTCTAACTCACATGACTCCAGGACTGAATGGTGGTGAAACGTCTGAGGAAGGATGTCAGGACTGTATTATAAGTCCCTGATCAGTGGTGTTGTAGATTCCGTCGTCTTTTTCAGGTGCTCTTTAAGTACAAATGACTTCATTGAAATACCACACTTTTTAGTTTACTTTACTTTTTCAAGCATCCAACATCAAAATAGTTAAGTAGTGGGCGCCACAGTAGTATGTGGAGTCATAGTATAGAAAACATGAGCTAAAATAATCCTTCATTGATTCCACAGCAGGATAATATGCAGTGTTACAGCAGCAAAGAGGTCAAAGCAAATATCTTGTCAGTTTCTCCTCCTGTGCTTTACTGTTAGCAGTGATGGTTGTAGAGTCTGCCAGCAGCAGGATGAAGATCTGTGGTCTTCCTCATCACCAGAGAAGCAGCTGTCCAGTGCTGTGACAAGATTCCACTGGTCCTCCATCGGGGATGACAGCTTCTCCAGTCTCCAACCACCTCCACTGGGTCCAGGGATCGTCCAGGAGAGAACTCCAGAGACAGCAGGCGGGACGAGTCAACGGAGGCCGGATGGACGAAGGCTTGAAGCTGAGAACAATCCAGAAAACAACAGAGGAGGAGTGCAGCAGCCAGAGCCAGAACAACCAGAGTAGCATGGTATGTCTCTTAGAAAACATCATAGTATGAATAAACACCATCATATACATTGTATATTGTACAAATAACCAGTCAAAGGAAAGAGACATACATTGTAGAATTGTAGTAATTGTGGGCTGATTGATTTACTGATTATCAGTATTTTATTTTTTACTGATTTACGGTAATAAATAAATTTAAAAATGGCGCTACTTTGGCTCTGAACCTTTATCTACCTGTGGTCGCTCTGTCTTCTGGAGTGATTTGATTGGTTATACGTCACGAATAAAACTCCTTTAACTTAACATCTGTAAACAAAACAAAAACGTATCAACAAAGTTTTCTGTTAGAGTTTGTGTTCTTCTAAGTTTAACTCCAAGATTTTAAATACTGTCATTTACTGCAAATGAATATCTACTCCAAATGTCTCACTAATAATCATTATCAGCCTTAAAAACACCCCTCTATACTTGACCACACTTAGTACAGTCCGGTTCCCCCTTCTATAAATCTGCTTGGAATCTTCCACTTCCTGTTTGTCAAAGTGGCCTTCTACCTGGACAGGTTTTGTTGGAGCTCATGCAACAAACATTTTGGGTAACTGCACTTTAATATGGATGGATGACACTGAATTAGAGTCTGTTTTAATGAGACTGAGTTCAGATGTGTAGCTCTGTCATTAAATAGGAAATTATTTCTCAGAATTCACAGAGAAAAGTCTGAAATGTTTGCTAGGTTAGCGTCCCACATGTTCTTTGGCTCAGCTAAAGCTAACTCTCTCCAACTTCTGGCTCTCTGGAGTTGCTTGTTGTTAAATTATCTTGCTAGAGGTGCTGAAGCTCAGAAAGTCTGAGATGTTTGTTCAGAATAAGCTCATTCTCAAGTCTGATCTGAACTGTCCTCTTTTGTTTGAACTTTCCCTAAACTTAGGAGTTAATGACAGAGCAGCACATCCAGACTCAGTCTCATTTATGTAGAGATTAAACTTCAGTGTCATTCATTGATGTTAAAATGCAGTTTTTCAAATGTTTGTTGCACATGCTCCCGACCAAACCAGTCCAGGTGGAAGATGATGTGAAGAGAAAGCTCCAGAGGATGAATATCACACATTTACGTTGGAAATAAATGTCCTTTAATTAGACATTGTCATGGAAAAGTTGGATTTCCCTTTAACGATGTTCAAATCCTTGTTGAGTGTTTTGTTGATGTTGGTTTCTAAATATTTTCTGACACTCGGCCCCAAAGATTAAAACCTTTTACGGCTCACAAGCTGCAACAATTCACACATTATCAACTATATTTCTGACTAAACTAAGATAAAAAGTGAAAAACTGCCTGATTCCTGCATCATGAATGTAAATCTTTTTGGTTTTTATGACAGTAAACTGAATATATTTGGGTTTGACATTTTATAAACCAAAACAAGAAATGAATTAGTGGAGAAAACAATCAACAGATTAATGGACAAAGAAAATGTGTTTTCCAACATATATGGCTGAATTACTCCAACATTACAAGATACATACAATTTAAATTCAATTTTATTTATATCACGCCAATTACAGGTCAAATTGTCTTAAGACGCTTTGTTTTTATATTTTTTTTGTCATACTTAAAATATGACAAAGAAAGAAATTTAAAGCTCTTGACTAATCCAATTTATTATTTAGTTTTTAAGAGATTAATCGACAATTAATATAAGTTTCTCCACTAAAACTAATAAACATGAGGTAAAATAGAAGGAAGAGTTTTAAATGCTGCAGTCCCACGACGACAAGAATAAAGTTTGTCAAGAAAAACTAAATCTGCTGGTGGATTCCATTAAAGTCCTAATAAATGATAATAAAGTGTGATACTAAAGGTTTGTGGTGCTAAAAATGTCCAAGTAAAGATATCAAGTTGAACATCTGGATGGACGTTGATAAAAGTTGACGTCCCTTCATTTCTCTGGAGCGACTCCATGGATTTTATGGATGGTGGTGAAAGACCTGCTCTTCTAGTGGTCTTCCTTCTAGTCGCTGTAAAAAGTCAGTCCATCCTGGCCGACTTCAACACCTCTTCATGACAAGTTGTTCTGCCTCCGACCTGGTGGAAACTCCAGAAACTCGGGAAACCCGTGGAGACTCGAAGAACTCGTGGAGACTGGAAGAACTCGTGGAGACTCGAAGAACTCGTGGAGACTCGAAAAACTCGTCGGGCGGGGGAAGGTGTGGTGGGGGAGTGTGGGTGGAGTCAGGGCGGAGAGTAGGCGGGGAGGTGGGTGGAGTAGAGGGGCGTGAGGCCACCACCCACCTCCCCGCCTACTCTCCGCCCTGACTCCACCCAGACTCCGCCCTGGCTCCGCCCATGTGGTGACATCACCAACTACGATGTCAAAGGGAGGACGAATTTATTTCTTTTTATATGATCTGTAGCTCAGTGAGTTAAGGATTTGCCTATGGAGCTGCAGGTCCGGGTTCAAGACCAGTCAGTTCTTAAATTTTCTCAAAATTCTGACAAAGACAAAGAAAGAAAACTGCCGCTGGCCGGTCTTGAACCGGCGACCTTCCAATCTGTAGTCTATCCTCTTATCCTCCTGAGCTACTCGCTCAGATACAAATTTTAGTTTTTTTTGCGCATTTATCATCTATTTTTTGTCGTTTTCGAGTTTTTTTTTTTAACTTTCTCTTTTCTCGCCCGTTTTTCTCAGGAGGTGGGACTTCAGCCTGTGCTGGAGGGTGGAACCCTCACTTCCAAGACTTTCCAAAGCCCCCACACCTCCCGAGTCCTCAGGACCTGAGCTTTCACACAGTCTGAGGGCTGAAATTTTCTAAGTCCCACAGTAGTTCTCTGTTGGTTTGAACCTTCAGACAGTCCAAGGACTGATATCTTCTAAGTTCCTGAGTAGATCTCTGTTAGTTTGAACCTTCAGACAGTCTGAGGACTGAAATTTTAAAGGTTTCTCAGTACTTCTCTGTTAGTTTGAACCTTCAGACAGTCTGAGGACTGAAATTTTAAAGGTTTCTCAGTACTTCTCTGTTAGTTTGAACTTTCTGGTTAATAGAAGCCTTAAAACTTGTGACCATGAGTCTTGATTTCACATTTAGATCATCCATCTGAGTTCTTCTCAGACCTTCACCTGTGGGTTTTTTAGAAATCCTCAACAAACTTTGATTCTCTTCACTGAACAGTAAAGTTTGTGGAGATCAGAAGGTAACATTAGTTTGATTAATGCCTTCAACTACTAGTAGACTTTATCTGGAAAGCAGTTTTCTGAAATGAGTTCTTAGTAAATCTGTCCACAATCAAACAAAGAACATAGAAAGAGGAAATGTTTGAAGAAACAAGTTGATGTTTTCGTGTCAGACTAGAAAACACTTTAAGGCCTTAATCTGTTTTTGCTCTTTTTCATCCTTTTATTGTTTCTTCTGTTTAATTTGATCTTCTAAAGTTTAACTGGTGTCTTTTCAAATGTTTTGTCTTGAGTTTGATTCTTATTAAATGTTTAGTTTTGCTCTTTTCTCACCTTTTATTCTTTTCTAATGTCTGATTTGATTTCCAAATGTTTTGTCTTTTTAATGTTTGTTGTTTTTTCAAATGTATCGGCTTGTTTGAAAATTTCCTTTTCTTTCCCAATTTTTAATTTTTCGATTAAATCTTCAAGGTTTTTTTTATATAAAAAAAAAATGTTTTACCACCTTTTAATGTTTAATTTTCTTTTTAAATGCTTGATTGTATTTTCTGTTTAATTCCTATTTAAAGTTTTATTGTCTTTAAGATTTAATTTTCTAATTAAACATTTAATTTTTTTAATGAAATGTTGTCTTTTTAAAGGTTTAATAATCTAATTAATGTTTTGTATTTTTTTAAATGTTTAATATTCTTCTTGTTTAATTGTAATTTTTAAATGTTTAATTAGCAAGAATATTTCATCTTTAATGCTTAATATTTTTATTTAAAAATGTTTTTTAATTTCATAATTACATGTTTTGTTATCTAATTAAATAGTTTGTCTGTTTAATATAATTTAATGTTTAATTTTCTTCTGAAAACTTTATTGTATTAAATGTTTTTTCCTTTGATTTAATTGCTTTTTTAATGTAGTTTATTTCTTTAATCTTTTTTTGTCGATTTTTAACCCCAATCTTAAAAATGAAATAAACCCTTAAATCACAATGAAAATACTTCTGTTGTCACAATCATGAGTTAATCAATTATTCACTTTATCAATTCAACTTTATTTGTTTAGCAACTTTCACACAGATGACAAAACTAAACAAGCAAAGAGAAAAAACTGCTAAAACTGTGATTAAAACTCAAAAACATATTTTAAAAAAAGATTTAACATGGTAATAAAATCTGTTGTGTTCAGGGGATGGAGGGAGTTTATTGAAGTCTTCTTGGGCTCACATGGGAAATCATTTAAAATATAAACTTGATATTCAGTCTAAGGAAACTGCAGAGGGACAGAAGAACCAACAATATCTCCTGTTTTCTCCTTTAATGAGTCGACTCTTCTTGTGCTTTCAGACCAAAGAACTACAGACTCTTCACAACCTGCTCAAACTCTTGGTACAGGACCTCACCACACAGATCAAGAAGGTTTCCATCTCATTTCTACTCTGAAGCTCACCTTCTCCTGCTCAAACTGCTGACAAATGTTTCTGCTGCTCTAAAGTCTGCTCTCCAGAACTTCCTAAAAACTCTCAAAGTCTCTTCTGCTGCAGGCTGCTTTGTAGAACTGTTCCAGAAAACCTCACTAAACCACATGGAGGGGCCTCAAGATAGTCGTCTAAATGAAACCATACAAAAACCAAACTAGCACAACCCAAACGCTAAAGTCTCCTGCAGCCTACCAGAGAACGTCTGAGAACAGAGAATCAGGACAGGAACTCTTACCTTCTGGACAACCAACGCTGTTCACAAGAATACAGAATGTGTCTGACCAAAAACCTCTGAAGACTCACTACAGCCAAGACAAAGACACAACTCAGCTGCAACAAATCCACTAATCACTGCACACAGCAGCACCATGTGCTAACTGTGGCTAAAGAACCACATTTACCAAGACAACTATCCAGTACAAAGCCCTAAAACACACCAAGAAACACATTAAAGACGATTTTATTGCTGGAAGCTGGAAGCCAACGCCTAAAGAACAAACTAAAGCAACGGAGCCAAACCCAGTTCAGTGGTGAAGCAGAGGAAATGTTTGATGCAGCCACATAAAGCAGGAAGACACTGAGCTGCTCAGGTGTTCCTGATAACACTGAGATGCTCAGGTGTTCCTGATAACACCAAGCAGCCACCTGGACAGCCAATAGGAACACAGCTTCCTGGAAGTCCAGAGGGCGGGGTTAGTGAAGGAACTTTAGTTTAAAGTTGAAGCAGAAAGTTAATAAAGAAAGTTGAAAACCACCTTCTGATCCCTGAAATCTCTGAGTTTTCACACAAAGAACACCTGAACATGTCAAACTGGTTCCATAGTAGAACCATCATTGTAAAAACGTCATAGTTTGGTGTGTTGCTCTAAAAACATTAGGACCCGGCTGTCAGGAGACAAACATGTAAGAACCATGAGAACAGAGAGAACCCAACCAGTAGGTCACAGTTTATCATCATCTAATCATCTCCTGAAGTCCATATGGTGAGAGACATCAGTATCTGGTTGTTCATTTACCAGAGGATGCTTATAATCATGCTGATGTGGTCTGTACTCTACAGTATTTTAGTGACTCAATAAATGCCTAAGTCAACCCGCCTGGCCAGCAGCAGATGGATCCCCCACATTAGAGCCGGGTTCTGCTCGAGGTTTTTTTCCCTGTTAAAAGGGAGTTTTCCTGCCACTGTTGCCTTTTGGCTGCTCTGGGGTTCAGGTATATGGGTTCTGTGAAGCGTCTTGAGACAATTTGACTGTAATTGGCGCTATATAAATAAGATTGAATTGAATTGAATTGTTTTTTTGTTTTTTTAAATGCTTTTTAGTTTTTAGTAAACATTTAACAGCCTATATGTAATCAATAAATGGCCTTTGCCTATCTTAAGAAAAACTCATTCAGAACTCTGATATGTTAACAGCACTAAATAAATCAATAAATACATGCATACACACACACAAAAATAAGTTAATACATTCACTGTGTTAAGATAAGATTTAGATTTTAAAAACGTATATGTTTTTGCAGAATCCAGTATTGCTCACTGGTTGCTCATTACATTTTATTAGTTTGATTTCACTGTTTAAAATGATGCCACCTCTTTTCAGACAGAACCTGTGATAATAAAACAATACAACATTTTTAGTTCTGTGTTAATAAAGCACTTAAAGCTTTAAGTATGGCTAAATGCTTTTTTCCAAATTAAATATATCACTCCTTAGGTGGTAGTGGCCCCAAGTTCAGTAAAGTTGGAAAGATATTCACAGATTGGGACTTCCAGCATCAATAACTCATTAGATATAGGTTGTCAAAACATAAACGGTGCCTCTTTCCCATTGTTGCAAGGCAGACAATGTGCTACAAGCCCAGTTTAATCAAAAGTAGCTGTCTTTCAAGCTACAGGAATAACATTGGTGTCTATGGAGTGAACAGGGTCCGTCTGCAATTTACAGTAAAGAGAGACAAATATTCAATAACTTCACTCTGATACATTGTAGTGTCACTAAAATCACTGCAGCCTTCAACTGGCTCCTGTTGACAAAGTGTTTTAACAGAAATGTAAATGCTGTAATTTGATTCTTTTAATAAACCATGTAACTTGAATGGATGTGATGCTGGTGTGACCACAGTGGACACGTCTGATGTTGCTCACAGTGGTCCAAGGAACGCTCAGGGAGTTTGTGTGTTTGCTCAGACTCAGGAAACATTACAGGGAACATTGCCTTTCTCATCCTCCCCTCATCCTCACCCTCATTCCATTCCATTCCATTCAATTCAATTCAATTCAATTTTATTTATATAGCGCCAATTACAGTCAAATTGTCTCAAGACGCTTTCCAGAACCCATATGTCTGAACATCAGAGCAGCCCTAAGGAGACAGTGGCAGGAAAACACCCTTTAACAGGGAAAAAAACCTGGAGCAGAACCTGGTTCTAATGTGGGGAACCCATCTGCTGCTGGCTGGACGGGTTGAGAGGGACAGAAGAGGTAGAGAGGTAGAGATAGAGGGATAGAGGTAGAGGTAGAGATAGAGGTAGAGATAGAGGGATAGAGGTAGAGGTAGAGATAGAGGGATAGAGATAGAGGTAGAGATAGAGGTAGAGATAGAGGGATAGAGATAGAGGGGTAGAGATAGAGGTAGAGATAGAGGGATAGAGATAGAGGTAGAGATAGAGGGATAGAGATAGAGGGATAGAGATAGAGGTAGAGATAGAGGTAGAGATAGAGGTAGAGATAGAGGGATAGAGATAGAGAGATAGAGGTAGAGATAGAGGGATAGAGGTAGAGGGATAGAGATAGAGGGATAGAGATAGAGGTAGAGATAGAGGGATAGAGATAGAGAGATAGAGGTAGAGATAGAGGGATAGAGGTAGAGGGATAGAGATAGAGGGATAGAGATAGAGGGATAGAGATAGAGGTAGAGATAGAGGGATAGAGATAGAGGTAGAGATAGAGATGGAGGGATAGAGATAGAGGGATAGAGATAGAGGTAGAGATAGAGGTAGAGATAGAGGGATAGAGATAGAGGGGTAGAGATAGAGGGATAGAGATAGAGGGATAGAGATAGAGGGATAGAGATAGAGGTAGAGATAGAGGGATAGAGATAGAGGTAGAGATAGAGGGATAGAGATAGAGGTAGAGATAGAGGGATAGATGTAGAGGGTTACAGTTGGTGGGAGAACCACCACAGATCTGAAGCATCCAGCTCTGGGATCAGGGACACTCCTAGAAAGGACACAGGGAGAAACAGAGTGAGTGTAATGCAATAATGGTATATATATATTAAATATAATGGTAGATAGAGAAGGGCTCAGTGCATCCAGAGAGGTCCTCCAGCAGCCTAGACCTATAGCAGCAGAACTAGGGCAGAACTAAGGGACGTCCAAGAGGAAGACTCCATCTGACCCCCTCAGGGTCCCCCAGTCAGTCCTAACTATAAGGTTCCTCACCCTCATCCTCATCCTCCCCCACTGGGACAAAACAGACCAGCGCTGCTCAGAAACCATCAGCAGAACGACTGAACTCCACAGAACAGAAAGAAATGAGATACAAAGAACCATCCAATCTTAACATGTAAAAAGAGAAATCCTTAAATGTGATTGTTGCACTAAAACAAAGGAACAGTGAGGAGTTGTGGTTATTTACAGGTTATTATTCTGTGGTTTTCCTGGAGCTCAGACTGGGCTGAATGTGGAACCTGGACTAGAATGAGTGACGTCCGGCTGAAACCGTCTTTTCTGTGCAGCAGAACAACATGAGTGTGTGATGGATGTTTGTTCCACCTGCAGCGAAGCCGACTTCACGTGTTTTCATGTTTTACCTGCTGCTGCTTCCAGAGAGACGAGGAGGAGGAGGAGGACTGGAATCTTTTTAAAACGTGTCACCGCTGCTTTTTGTTTGTCGCAGCTGCAGCTCGTCCACTTTCTGTTCACTCCATCACGGCTGACACATTATTATGAGCAGCTGCACTTTTACCGCTCCACTATTATTAGAACACAAAGAAGAAAAAACACCAAATAATAAACTGGTTTTACAAGAACAAGTCAAATCAGGAGGGAAATTATTTGGACATTTTCAGACAACATACTAAACTATGACATTTTTGTGACATTTCGGACAACATTAAACTATGACCTTTTTTTCGAGTTTCAAACATTTTTTTTTTCAATTTCGGATGACATACTAAACTACGATGTTTTTTTCGATTTCAGAAGGAAAGTTTTTCGAAAAACACTCAAAAATGTAGACGTAAAATTAGATGTTTTTATATGCTAAGGTGCTTTTGTGTGATTGTAATTCCATAAATATGAGTAATTTCATGTAAATTATATGAAACAGTTGGATATTTAACCCTTAGATGCATCAAAAATGACTCATTTACTTGCTTTATCTTTGTAATGAAAAGGTTTCTTCATTTCATTTTTGTTTCTGATATCATTCCATTTCATTTTTGAAGCTACCTATACTTTTAAAGAAATGATAGTATTTGAATGACTACCCCCAGCTCTTTATCACTGCTAATAATCATCCAGAGGTGATGGAGGGATGGAGAGCAGCAACAGCTGGAGGGAAACGAAATGGACGTTAGCATTCTTCTACTGCTGTTCTGTGCAAAATTCTTCTTTATCACTTAAAACAATGTTCAGAATCTGTTCTAAAGTGACAAACAAGCATATTTCAAACATGAAATCATTCTTCTGTGGGCCAAAATATAAAACAAACAATAAAACAAATGATTATGACTAAAATGACAATGTGGCGGGCCTTTTAGTCCATGTAGACTTGCCATAGTTAGCTTTGCTTTTCCACTGGAGAAAGTTTAGAAGCAAACTGTTGTATTTTTTCATTCCTCCTTCACTTTTCCTCTGTTGAACCCTAAAGATGACGTCTGTCAGTAATACTTACGTTTCAGGCTAAACTTACCTGTGATGGTCTTTTGATAAAGTTCACAGCTCCTGTGGGAAACTTAAAGAGAGGGGGTGATGCTAATGCGCTAGCCCGTCTATGGCGTTTTTAATGTTAAGTTAGCATTAAGCTAATGGGAAGTTTTCTATACTTAGTTATTATAAAAATTAATGACTTGAAACTCAGTAAAAGCTACTACTACACACTGTAAAAGTACTACTACACACTGTAAAACTACTAATACACACTGTAAAACTACTAATACACACTGTAAAACTACTACTACACACTGTAAAACTACTACTACACACTGTAAAAGTACTACTACACACTGTAAAAGTACTACTACACACAGTAAATGCTTAGTTTGTACCTCTCTGGTAATAAGTCTGTGACCTGCGGCAGTAAAACTGCTTCAGCCTCGTGAACTAAACTCATAATCTGGTTTGTTTCTGCTTTCTGAGTTTAAGAAGCAGAAGAATTCTCTGAGCTCTTAAAGAGAAAACTTGAGTTTGTGTGAAAAATCTCAAAAATCTCTCTAAAGTTGGATTAAAAGGTGGGTCTGTGTGTGAAAAGGAAACAACGGTTTGTTTTTATTCTGCAGCTTTGAGATGAAAACTGAAGTACAGGAAGGGAAACGGTTTCATTTAAATGGATGTAAAAAATTAGAAATATAGAAACAACAGACTTTTGACATGTTTCTGTATCTCTTCCTTATATTATTATTAATCTCTGATATGAACCTGAATACATTTTAATCTCAAACTCTGAATCATCAAAACTGAAGTTTCTGTTGGTTTAAATCTGAAGTTTGGTTGGAAAATGTTGGAAAAAACAAAATAAAATCTCCAAAAATTAAATACTTAAAAGTAATCAAATATTGAAGAAAAAACAACTAGACATTTGGAACAAAAACATAAAAATGTGTCTCAACAATGTGGACAAATATACTGAAAATTCTGATACTGAAATGTCCAAAAATAATAATAAAATTGGCTGCAAAATCTATACTTTTTTTGAATGAATAAAACTTCCCACAAATATTAAACTGAATGTATAAACTGGACATAAAGTAGAGTAAAGCAGCTTCACTAACAGTCACAACAATGCAGAAAGAGACGGGAAAACATTCATAAAATGCTCAAAAAAGACTTCAACCTCCCACAAATATTAAAGAAAATCATCCCAAAACATTAAATAAAATACAAGGCGACAAGAAATTATAAAATGCTCCCAAAATGCCAAAACGTTTCAGTAAATGTGTGATTTAAAAAAAATGAAATAAAGAAAAATACTGATAGAGTGTCAAAAAATATTTATAAAATACCAGAAAATATTAATAAAATGTCAACAAAATAAAACAAATGTCCTAAAATATGTAGAAAATATCCAAACAAAAAATGTGTTTTGAATATTTTTAAAAAATGTTTAAAAAAACAAAAAATTCTCCAAAATATTTAAGAAAAATGAAACAAATATTTTCAATAAACTTTAAGAAAAAAAAATGTCCCAAAAGAATCAATCAAATGTTGAAAAATCTGCAAAAATATGTTGAAAAATCCTCAAGAAAAGACTCTGAACCATCGAACCAGAAAGTAAACGGAACCTCTGTTGGTTTAAATGTGAACTTTGGTTCAGTTAAAATGTTTTACTGCAGCAGAACACAAACAACTAAAACACATTTAACCCTCTGAACTGAAAAAAATAACATTTATTTGGTTATTTATTGTGATTTACTTAATATTCTGAAACCTTGAATATTCAGAAGGACTCAGAATTTTCTATGAATGATGAAAAATGTCCAAAGAAACTCAAAAATGATTAAAAGAATGACTCACAGTGTGTCCAAGATGACTTAAAACTTGACGTAAATCAATAACAATTTGTCAAAAAAAACTGCTAATAAGCTAATAGCTTCCAAGAAACTTTCATTTATGACTTTAACTTTTAGCAACTCACTTAAGTCACAAAAAGTTCTGGAAAATGTCTGAAAATCACACATTTTCTCTTCTACATTTTGCGATGGATCTTTTTTTGGCGCTAAAAGTAAAACAAGTAAAAAGTTCAGTGTTGCAAAACCGCTGAAAAAAGATGTGAAATCACAAAGAAAAGACACAAAAGCACCAGAAAAAGATGTAAAATGATTCCAAAGACATATAAAATAACAGCAGGAAACAAAAAGTCACTGCAAAGACATTAAAAAAATGCTGCAGGGTCACAAAACCAGGAGAAAAAGATTCAAATTTGCTGCAGAGACACTAAAACGTGACATAAAAATGTTAAATGACTTAAAAACTGCAGCAAAACGACACAAAACTGAGGCTTAAAAACACTAAAATAGAAACTATTAGCAAAATAAAACCTGTAAATTCAGAGAAAACTGATAAAACCACTCAGACGAAGCTGCTGAGAGAAGAAAGCAAAGATCAGAGCAGAAAATATTCTTTTCTGGAAGCGTCTGGACTGAACCATCGGAGCAGGACGGGGTGGAACTGAAGAGACAGCAGTTAAAGAGTTGGTTTGACCCGACAGGAAGCAGAAGAAAGAAAAAGAAGAAGAAGAAAATAAAAACAAAAAGAGGAAGAAAAAAGTGCTTTAAAAGCTCATTAAGACGATTATTGACGAGCCGTCGACTGTTTTCTTCTTCATTCCCACAGAAACACACACATGAACACACACATGAACACACACACACAGAAACACACACATGAACACACACACACAGAAACACACACATGAACACACACACACAGAAACACACACACACAGAAACACACACACACAGAAACACACACATGAACACACACATGAACACACACACATGAACACACACACATTAACACACACAGAAACACACACACAGAAACACACACATGAACACACACACATGAACACACACACACACAGAAACACACACATGAACACACACAGAAACACACACAGAAACACACACAGAAACACACACATGAACACACACACATGAACACACACATGAACACACACATGAACACACACACAGAAACACACACATGAACACACACACATGAACACACACATGAACACACACATGAACACACACACAGAAACACACACATGAACACACACACATGAACACACACAGAAACACACACAGAAACACACACAGAAACACACACACAGAAACACACACATGAACACACACGCATGAACACACACAGAAACACACACAGAAACACACACACAGAAACACACACATGAACACACACACATGAACACACACATGAACACACACATGAACACACACACAGAAACACACACATGAACACACACACATGAACACACACAGAAACACACACAGAAACACACACACAGAAACACACACATGAACACACACATGAACACACACAGAAACACACACACAGAAACACACACATGAACACACACGCATGAACACACACAGAAACACACACAGAAACACACACACAGAAACACACACATGAACACACACATGAACACACACATGAACACACACAGAAACACACACAGAAACACACACAGAAACACACACACAGAAACACACACATGAACACACACATGAACACACACAGAAACACACACAGAAACACACACAGAAACACACACACACAGAAACACACACATGAACACACACACATGAACACACATAGAAACACACACACAGAAACACACACACACAGAAACACACACATGAACACACACACATGAACACACATAGAAACACACACACAGAAACACACACATGAACACACACAGAAACACACACATGAACACACACATGAACACACACATGAACACACACAGAAACACACACAGAAACACACACAGAAACACACACACACAGAAACACACACATGAACACACACAGAAACACACACATGAACACACACATGAACACACACATGAACACACACAGAAACACACACAGAAACACACACAGAAACACACACACACAGAAACACACACATGAACACACACACATGAACACACATAGAAACACACACACAGAAACACACACATGAACACACACAGAAACACACACATGAACACACACATGAACACACACATGAACACACACAGAAACACACACAGAAACACACACAGAAACACACACACACAGAAACACACACATGAACACACACACATGAACACACATAGAAACACACACACAGAAACACACACATGAACACACACAGAAACACACACATGAACACACACATGAACACACACACATGAACACACACACACAGAAAAACACACACAGAAACACACACATCTAATAAAATCTCCAAATATATAAGAAAAATTAAACCGTTTTTAATAAATTGTGAGAAAAAATCCCAAAAGAATCAATAAAATCTACAAAAATATATTGAAAATCCCCATGAAATGTCCAAAAATTGTCCAAAATATTTTTTTAAATCTTCCAAAATTTATTTAGAATTATTATTCTAATTTTTATTTAAGAAAAATGAAATTTTTAAACGATTGTGAGCAAAAAAAGGAATCAAAATGTGTTGAAAAATCCTCATAAAATGTCAAATGTAAATGTGTGTGTGTTAGTGTGTGTGTGTGTGTGTTAGTGTGTTAGTGTGTGTGTGTGTTAGTGTGTGTGTGTGTGTGTGTGTGTGTTAGTGTGTGTGTGTGTGTGTGTGTGTGTGTGGGGGGGCTCATCTGGACCAATCAAATCCAGATTAGCCGTTTCAAGCAGAAAGAAAAACTCTGCAGACATTCTTGTGTGAATCTTAATCGTCGTTGATCGACAGCCGGCCTGACGAGGCTGAAGAGAATAATGGACACACACACACACACACACACACACACACACTAAAACACACACACACAAACACACACCCCAGCAGCTCTCACTCCACACTAATCCTAATTATTCTTGGGTATTTATATTCCACTCTTTGGCCTCAGATCAGCTTTTTTCCGCCCAGAGGTCACATGGCAGCAGCAGATAAACTGCCCGGTAACACCAATAAAACCAGTAAAACCAGTGAAACCAGTTAAATAAAGACAGAAATGTGTGTTCAGGCTCAGCATGAAGCTGCAGCAGAGATTAAACTCAACTTCCTTCACTTCTGGGACGGAAACCGGAACAGAAACTAACTGGAAAGGCTTCAGTTTGTTTCTGACTTGGAACCAAAACTAAGTTCTGTAAAATATTTGAAAAGAATCTAGAGAATTTCTGACCACAAACTTGTCCAAACTGACACTAATTAATAATTATTCGTCCTTAAAAATGAAAAAAGGCTGGTTCAGTGTCTCCATAAAGTTCCTGTGAGTGTTTCTAAATGGATGGATCCATATTTGTGGTTTCTTTGGAGCCGCGTTCAGAAGCTGCTCTCAGAGATTCAAGAGAAACTTTCAGAGACTGAATTAAACTCTGAACCTTCAAACCAACCAGCCCAGTGTGACTCATCTTAAAAGATCACAAATTCTCAACTAGAAGCTGGAACAAAAACAAAAACAATCTCCTGGTTGTGGACTTTCTGACGCTCCTTGAACGTTTTTCTCCATCAGGAAAAATCAACGAAATCTGAGATGAAAATCTGAACAAATAAAATCTAAATTAAACAAATAGAATAAAAATGAAAGTGTTCAATTAAAGCTAAAACCTTGAACACATTTAACTTAATCTGCTTGATTTAAATTCTTTTCTGCTCTCGGGCTGTTTTTTTTTTTTATTATTGTTTCCGGTCAACCAAATGTGTTTTTTTTGTTTGTTTATTTTAGAAAAAACACACTGACGTCATCAGATCAAACGCGGCTGTGACGTAACGGATTCACGGAGGTGCCTGAAAAGCGCGTGAAGGCCGCGACTTTACCTGACGGTCACGTGCTTCGCGGTCACGTCACACACCTGGTCTGCGTGCGCGCGCTCAGGTGTCACTCATCAACAGGTGATGTTCGAGTCGGGAAACGGTGCGCGTAACCTGCGGGGGAGCGAGCGGCGCGTGAACAGCGTCACACACACACACACACACACACACACACACACACACCTCGTCAGGCTGTTTCAGGTTTTTTTCTAATTTATCTTGGATTATTGATGAATTATTGATTATTTGATTATTGGAAACGTTTCGGCCTGATTGGTTTTTATTAATTATTGATTATTTTTATTTTTTACAGATGTCTGAATCTGTTTTTTAAAAAAATGTCAATAAAATGAAACTGAATGTGTTTTATTGATGTAAATTTAATGGAATAACATTTAATAAACAACAATAATATTTAATTAATCACATATTTAACAATATTTAATGTATTTGTTTCATTGTATTAGTGTTTGTTTTTGTTTATATTCTGTTTTGAATAATGTGACTGAATGTGAATCATTTGAATGTGGAGGAAAAGCTGCGTGTTGTTTGTTTATTTATTCAGGTTTTTATAATACTGACTGGATCTGAATCATTTTAATGTGGAGGAGTAAAAAGCTTCTTCCTGTTTGTTGTTCAGCCTGTTGTTGTTTATTTATTTACTGTGAATTATTTAGTGCAGTTCATTCATAACTGACCTCAAACACACACTTTCCCACAATGCAGTGCAGCAGCAGGGCCTCCAGCCAGCAGCTCCTCCTCTCATTCTCTCCTCTTTCTTTGCATTTATTTGGATTATTTGCAGCTCAGAAGCTCCTGAAAATTTCATTTGATTCTCAGTTTGTCAGATTCGTGAGTTTTCTATTTTTCTTTCAGAGTTTTGTGGTTTGACGCGACATGAAATTAGTGGAATTCAATGTTTTTCTAGTTTAAATATAAAATTTAATGGTTCATTTTTTAGATCATTATCATTTCAGATGACTTTAAATACATTTTTGACAGAATTGAAATCCTCCATTTTCTCTTTTTTATTCCCTTTCCTGTGATTCTGCTGTTGTAAAGAGTTTTCTGCCTCTTTTAAAAGCGTTTAAACATATAAATTTAGATTCTGAAGCATCTTTCTGCTGATAAACTGGTCCAGTTTGTTTAAACACTGAATCAAATCTTCACTTCGTCTCCAACATCTGGATTTTCTGTAGTATTAACCCTCCTGTTGTCCTCATTTACAGGCACAAAAAATATTGTTTCTTTGTCTGAAAAAAAATCCAGCAAAAATGTGCAAAAATGTGCAAAACCTTCAGGAAGAAAATTTCAATAATTCCTGAAAAGTTTCCCTTAAAAGTTTGATTTTTTTTTTAAATTTGGCAAGAAAATTCTTGTAAATATTTTTTTAAAATGAGTAAAAATCTTCCAAAAAATCCTAAAAGTATCTAAAGTGATTCCATATATATCAGTAAAACTTCTAATATTTTCTTTAAGAACATTCACATAAAAATCAACCAAAATCCACTGAAATTCGTTGGATTTTAGTTGATTTTTTTGTGAATGTTCTTAAGAAACATTTCTAACATTTCATTTTTTTTCCACCAAAAAAATGTTCAAAAATTTCCCAGAAATGTTGAAAATGTGAACATCAGAAGTTTGACTGTGGAAATAGATTTTTCCACATTTTCAAACGAGTCAATGTGACCTGCAGGACGACAGGAGGGTTAATGGAGCTGCTCCAGGAAGTAGTCGGGCCCTCACTGGCCTTCAACTGACCTCCAGATGACCTCCAGATGACCTCCAGGCTTTGACCTGCAGCGTCTCCAGATGATCCTCAGCAGATTAGAGAGACAAACATTGTGCTTTTCCACCAACAGACGGACCAGGAGGATTTAGAGATGAAGCTGCTGCTGACAGACGGAGGAGGAGGAGGAGGAGGAGGATCTCCACGCTGCTCATACAGCATCATATAGGACATAGAATAACAGATATTTAACGGATAAAACCACATTAGAAGCACATTTAGAGCCTGATGAGACCAAACGAACCAAAGAAAAACATGAAGCTGCTGGATTTTACAGTCAAACACATCTGGAAGTTTAGCGTTTTAGGATGTAAGAAAAAAGCAAAGGAAGCATGAAAGGAAGGAGGAGATAAAAGATGGATGGATGGATGGATGGATGGATGCATGGATGGATGCATGGATGAAAGAAAGAAAGAAAGAAAGAAAGAAAGAAAGAAAGAAAGAAAGAAAGAAAGAAAGAAAGAAAGAAAGAAAGAAAGAAAGAAAGAAAGTTTCTTTGGATAAAAGCATCTGCTAAATGGTAGAAAAAGTAATAAAGAGAGGAAGGAAGGAAGGAAGGAAGGAAGGAAGGAAGGAAGGAAGGAAGGAAGGAAGGAGAGTGGAAAGGAAGAGGAGGAAGGAAGGAAGAGGTTACGGCCGCAGTCGAGGACGGCCGGCCTGGCCTGCCTCCGGGCGGCCCGTCCTTGCTTGTCGTCGGCCGGCCGCCGGCCTATGCTGACGGCGATGCCGGCCTGACGGGCGCTTGACTGGCCGAAGCTGTCGCTTCCTTCCTTCCTTCCGTCCTTCCCTCCCCTGCCTTCCTTCCGTGCCTCCTTCCTTCCTCTCCTTTCTTTCCTTGTCCTCCGTTCCCTCCGTTCCTTCCTTTCTTCCTTCGCCTTCCGCTCTCCCTTCCCCCCTTCCTCCTCCGGTCCGTGCCATTCCTCCCTTCCTGCCTGCCTGCCGTCCTTCCTGGCCTGCCTCTCTCCGTTCCGTCCCTCTCCTCCTTTCCTGCCTTCCTCCGTCCTTCGCCCCTTTCCTTTCTCTTCCTTCCGCCTTGCCTCCGCCTTCCTTCCTTCCTTCCTTCCGTCCTCCTTCCTGTCCTGCCTTCCTTCCTTCCTTCTTCCTTCTTTCTTGCTCCTTCCTTCCTTGTCTTGCTCCTTCCTTTCTGCCTTTCTTCCTTCCTCCTCTTCCTCCTCCTCTCTTCCTTCCTTCCTTCCTCCTCCTCTTCCTGTCCTTCCTTCCCTTGTCTGCCTTTCGTGCCGTCCTGTCCTTCCGTACCCCTCTCTCCCCTCCCCCACCCTCCCTTCCCGTGCCGCGCCCTCCCATGCCTTCCCACCCGTCATCCCTCCGCTGCTCCGCCTTCGCTATCGCCAGTCTGCTGCCAGGCTGACTCCCGCGCACCGTTACACACACCCCCTCTCCCCCGTGTCCTTCTGCTGCCTCCTTTGTCCACTGACTGCTGGTCACCCCATTTAACATGGGGCAGATAGCATCAGCGGGGCAGATATTGGGTTCCCCGGCTGGCCATTGTTGGGGGGGGAGGAGGGGTGAGGCGGGGGAGGAGGGGGGAGTTCTAGCGTTACATTCGGACTCGTTTAACTCGCTGCTGCTTTTCTTCACGGAAACCAACAAATTACCCTCAAAGCCCCGCTTTGTTGTTCAGCAGCTCACATCGGCCGGAGGGACGCCGCCGGACAGACCCGTTATCAATAATAAATAATCACTTCATCAGCATCAATGATCACATTATACGATCAGGATCAATAGTTAACAACTTCTAAATTTATTTCAGATTTTATGTTTCAGTTTCAGAGTTTTGATGGAAACGTTTCTTCATCTAAAATCAGTTTGATCAGTTTATTGATTGAAAACCGATAGAAATCAATTTTCACCCTTTTAGAGCTTTTTAGACATTTTAGATCTTTTAGAGTTTTTACAGCTCAGACTACGTAGTTTTATGGTTTTCAGGCTCAGACTGACTCTGTGGAGGAAATGAGCTCCAACAACCAGCAGATATTTATGGACCTCAGATCTTCTAGAGCTTCTAGATCTTCTGGAGCATCTGAAGCTCTGAGGCTCTAAACTGAAGGTTTACACTGATTTTAAAAACTCACTCAGATGTTCTGATCCAGTTAAATGTTGTTTTTCCTTAAAGTTCTCAATCTGGAGTCAAAAACATGAAATCTTCTCCTTCTAGAAGCTTCTAGAGTTTTTAGAGGTTGGGCTGGTTCTGGTTTCTGGATTTATTTTGGGTTCTGAAAGTGAAAATTCACAGAAAATAATCAACAGTCAACAGTTATTACTTCTGTTTTCCATCTGGAGCCTACAACCTGAACTTTTTAGAGCATTTGGAGTCTGAGAAGCTCGAAGCTGCTCAGAAACACTGGTTGGACAGATGTTGGTGCTTGAAGGCTCAGAATGAACAGCGTGAATTTATTTCTTAAATCATGCCGTTTTGTGCAAAAAAACAATCTAAGGTTTAGAGTTTTCAGATCATTTTGAATCTGAGAGGCTCTAAAATCCGCTACTGAAACCTCGTTTTTAACTGATTCAGGTGTTTTGAAGTCTCAGACTAATAACTGATCACCAATAATCTCCAAGAACATCCAGTTATTTGTTGAATTTTCCATCTTGGTGATAAAAAATGAACCTTTCTGAGTTTTTAGAGCATTTAGAGTTTGAGACGCTCAAAAATTCTTCATTTAAGCACTCATTTGAACCGTTTCATCAATTTACAAGCTCATATTAACATTCTAAAACCAATGAAATGCTGGTATTTCTTCAATTTTCCCTTTTAAGTTAAAAAATCTAAATTTCAGCTTCTTACTAATCATTTAGAGCATTTAGAGAACCACAGACTCTACAGTTCTTCTCTGATTCGCTGGTTTGGACTCATTTTTATATTTCAACTGATTCTTTTGATGCTGATACTTAAAACCTGTTTGATGCCAACATGAGTTTCAGAGCATTTAGAGTCTAAGAGGCTCGAAAACTCTGCATGGAATCAATAGTTTGGACTGATTTTGGTGTTTGAAGGCTCAGACTGACGTTCCAAAGACAGTAACATGCTGCCGTTTCTCTAAAATCATTCAGTTTGGTGCCAAAGACATCACATTTTAGACTTTTCAGATAATTTAGAGCCTTTAAAACACCAAAAGACTCTGAAACCTTTATTTGAACTGATTTTGGTTTTTCAAGACATAAACTGATGATCCGAAGCCAATAATCTCCAATAACAGCCATTTATTTAGGAAATGTTACTATTTGAGGCCAAAAAACATCAACTGTTGAGAGTTTTTAGAGCATTTAAAGCTCTGTGAGGCTCTAAAAGGCTCTTATTTGGACAGATTTTATGAAAATTTTCCACTTTGGTGTCGAACATTTGGAGTCTTTAGAGTCTCAGATAAACTGGATTTGGACATTAGAGACCAAAATGTATTAAAATAAAGTCAAATATTCGAAATTTTCTCCAGAATTTTCTTTTTTTTGTACAAAAAGCAGTTTAAAGATCGATAGAAATTAACATTCTGTCCTCTGGTTTTTCTATTTTAGTGCTGAAACATCAGAACTGATTCTTTTAGGAGTTTATTGATTATTATTGATGATTTTTCACCAAAACATTAGCTCATTTTTTCCTTTTCAATCTGAATTTTCAGCCTGTTGACCTAAAAATCTCCACTGAAGCTCAGTTTAGTTTTCAGTCATTTAAAGACATTTTAGGGAACTATTTAGTCAGGCAGTAAAACCAGTAAAAGTCTGCTTCAGGTTGGAACACAAGACAATCTTTGGACCTAAAATACAAAAATAATGAGAAATCACTGCTTTAATTCCTTTCAATCTTTTTCTTGCTGTCGGAGGCTCATTTAAAATCAAAATTCACAAAGAAAATGAGAGATTTTGAGGCCTGGTGTTGATTTTTTTCACATTAAACACTAAATAAATCTAAATATTCAGCGCTTTTGTTTAATTTTTCTGTTTGTCAGGTTTTAAAATCCACTAAAATGCAGATTTATCACAAAATGTCTTTAAAACGTCACATTTTGGAGCCAAAATCTTCAAAACATTCATTTTAAAGTGGATCCGGATCATGTGATGAAACCAAACGGCTCTGATCTGATTTATTCTGACGTCTGAAGCCTCAGATTTATAGAAACCAGAATTATTCAATCAACCTTTTCATTTTCTGGTTTGCTGCCGTTTTAAAAACCTTAATCAGTAAAAACGTAAAATTCAGTTAAAGAAAAAGTCCAGTTTCATGGCAGAATTTAAATAAAATGTGAATATTTAGTCGTTTCTCTCACTGAAGTGAATCTTTAGAGTTTAGAGGAGAACCTGGTTTGGGTTTATTGATGGTATTTATTTATATTTTAGTGGGTTTTTTGCTATCAGGCCTGAAAATCTCAAATTCTGTGTCTCTGAACAAACATTTAAAACCCTATACTGTAAAAACAATCCAAATATTCTGAATTTTTTGCCAGAAGAAGTTATAAATGTGCTGAATGTCTGAATTAAAACCCTGATATATTTTCCAGAGATGTGATCTGAACATCAGCAATAATGGAATATTATTATATTAAATCAGAATTTGAGCCCAAAACCCAAATATTAAACATTTACTTTGAATGTTTTCTTCTAATCAGAGCAGATAAATGTTAGAATGGTGAAACTGGTGCCTAAAATTCAGAGTTTCTGAGGCTTTAACACGACGTTTAAGGAGCCGAGGTGGAAAATATTCAGAAAATCATCTATAAGAGGCAGAAATTAGATAAATATTCCAGTAAAACTCTGCTTTTGTTCCAGAGGTCAGTGGAATCATTTCTAAGATGGAAAATAACATTAAATTGTTAGAATTATTTCAATAATTTGGTACCAGAATTCCTCGTATTTAATATTTCCTCCTCTAAAGATGGAAAAATGCTAGAATATTCCATAAACTGAATGTTTTTGGTGTAAAAACCTGTTTTCTGTTGAGGGAAACCTGCAGCAGGAAGGATGAATATTTCCTCTAATGTTCTGTTTGGGTTCCTGGAGGCTGAGGAGGGATTTTAAAATCATCAGTGGCACAAAATTATTGATCTAAAATAGAATTTGGTGCAAAAAAAACCTGCAATATTTAATATTAGAGCAGAAAATGTCCAAACCGTCCAGCTGCTGCTGTTTAAAACACTGGGAAGGAAAATTTATCTGAATATTCTGGATTTTCTGCCACAAGAAGCTAAAAATGAGTTAAATATGACAAATAAAACTACGATTCTGTTTTCTGGAGGCCACTAGGATATTTGAAGATCAACAAAAACATGAAATTATTATTTGAAAGTGTCATTTGGTGGCAAAAATGTAAACATTCAATATTTCTCTACAGTGTTTTCTTCTTGTCAGAGCAGAGAAACGTTAAAATGATGAAACTGGTGTCAAAGCTAAACCTGCTGTGTAAAATAATCTAAATATTCTGGATTTTCTGCCACAAGAAGCTAAAAATCACCAAAATATCTCCATTTAAAGCAAGATTTATGTTCCAGAGGCCACAAGGGTGATTTAAACAGCAAAAATATTGTAATATTATTACATTAAATCAGAATCTGGAGACAAATATCGAACATTTCCTTCAAGTGTTTCCTTTAAATGAGGTCAGAAAACATTAAAATGGTCCAACTGGTGTCACAAACTAAACCTGTTATGTAAAAATAATCTAAATATTCAGAGTTTTCTGCCACAAGAAGCTAAAAATCACAGAATTATCTCCATCAAATCCCTGGTTTGGTTTTTAGATCCACTGTGATGATCTATCCATCAGTAAAATCATTAAATAGGTTCTAAAAACGGAATCTGGAGCCAAATATTCAATATTTCCTTCCAGTGTTTCCTTTAAAAGAGGTCAGAAAAGGTTATATGTGTGAAATAAATCTAAATATTCAGAGTTTTCTGCCACAAGAAGCTAAAAATCATCAAAATATCTCCAATAAAATCCTGATTTATGCTCCAGAGATGTGATTTAAACATTAGTTAATGTAATGTTATTATAATAATTCAAAATCTGAGCAAATCCTAAATGTTTTCTTCAAGTTTTTTCTTTATATGAGGTCAGAAAATGTTATGAAGATGAAACTGGAGCCAAAACTAAACCTGCTGTGTAAAAATAATGTAAATATTCAGAGTTTTCTGCCACAAGAAGCTAAAATTCTGCTGAACGTCTCCAATAAAATCCTGATTTATGCTCCAGAGATGTGATTTAAACACCAACAATAATAGAATGTTACTACATTAAATCAGAATTTGGGCCAAAAATTCAGATATTAATTAATTATTTCAAGTGTTTTCCTCTTATCAGTTCAGATAAATGTTATATTGATGAAAACTAAACCTATCGTGTAAAATAATTTAAATCTTCTGAATTTTCTGCCACCAGAAGCTAAAAATCGCAGAATTCTCTCCATTAAATCTCTGGTTTGGTTTTTAGATCCACTGTGATGTTTGAACCATCAGTAAAATAATTAAATAGGTTTAAAAATGGAATCTGGAGCCAAATATTCAACATTTCCTTCAGAAAACCTTAAAACCATGAAACTGTGGAGGAACAGAAACGGATCAGAAACTCACCGCAGAGCATCACGGGAACCTGACGGAGCCCGGACACAAACAACATCAAAAACAACAAACAACAACAAAAACAGCAACAAAAACAGCAACAAGCAGCAGCAGCGGCGGGAGACGAACGGCGCCGTCAGTGCGCAGCCGCAGAACCAGAACCAGAACCAGAGAAGAAGGAAAAACTCAAAATGCAGCAACAAAATGTCAGAATGCATCTGGAGCAACTAGAGGATGATTTTAGGAAGAAAAGGCAGATTTTAGCTCCTCTAAACGCGTCTTTTTATCTCTGCGTCTCTGTGCGTAAAATCCAAACATAAACCCCATAAATAACCGTCAGTGTGTAACTGTGCTGCTACACAACAACACAACAGCTTCACGGCATCCAGAACCAGAAGAACCGAGTCTGTTCTGAGAAATAAAGTCCAGACAAAAGCAGGATTTGTGATGTTTTAATAAAAACTGAGACTCAAAATAAATTTATAAAAGAATAAAAACTAGTTTGACCTTTGACCTCATCAGACAGAAGCTCAACTGGATATTTATTCATTTATTATTATTTAAACCAGCAGTAATACATTATTTTAGTAGTATTTTATAATGTATTGTAATACTGTATAACATTTTTACACAAACGGGTGTAGATTTGATTTTATTGTCAGTTTTTTTCACTGCTGAAGCTTCGATAGAATCACAAATAAAAACCTAAATCTGAGGAATGACGTTGATTTATTTCAAGAAACGTTTAAATTTAGAGCCAAAATCCAAATATTCAGTCTTTTCTGTCAGTTTTCTGTTTGTTAAATCCACTAAAACGGAGCAGCAGGACGTCGTGTTTGGAAAAGTTGATATTTTAGAGCAAAGAAAAAATCTAAATATTCCGTTTATCTGATAATAAATTGGATCCGGAGCTTCTGTGGAAAATAAACGGCTCTGATTTATTCTGAGGTTATTTAAATTCACACCTTCAGCCTCATTTAAAGCCTTTCTCTATAGAATCTGATGTTTTTACAGCAGCAGCTTCTGGAAAATTAAGATCTGAGTTTAAAGAAAGAAAGTATTAAATTATTCTTATTATTAAAACAATAAAAAATGTTTATAAAATAGAAACTTTAGATGCTGAACGGTCTCGCTGGAGCCACAAATGTGTTGCGAGCATCTCTGGACTCTTAAATCCTCCAATTAAATTCACACTTTTAGCTTTTTACGCTTCAGATTTTCGAATTTGATGCCAAAAATTCTAATTCTTCAGTTTTCTTTTTGTAATCATCTGCAAGCACACAGATTTAATTTACTGCTGAATATCTGGCCACAAACGAAGCGCAGAGTTTTAGTTTCTCCAGAAATAAATTCGAATTAAACCACAAATAAACTGAAATTAATTCAGTCTTTCTTCGTCGTTTTAACGCGGAGAGAAAACGTGAAGCTGCGCCTAAAATTCTGGATTAAATTTGAACCAGCGGAGACAGAAAACGTCTCCAGAAGGAGTTCACGAGTTAAACACAGAAACGGAAGCTTAAAAATCTGCAGATTTCAGCTGAAAATGGGAAAAACTGAAGCTTCTCAGCACAAACATTCACATTTTATCCAATAAAAAAACAAGAAACAGCTTTTTCTTCTTCAGGCTGCAGAAGATTCAGACTCCTGAAACCCGGAAGAAGCTGCGACTCTGCAAAAACACGAAGAAGCAGAAATAAGAAGAGAAGCAGGAATAATGTGAAGAACAGATAAAGGACGAGCTGCAGGAACAAAACGAGCTTCGAGCTTGAGGCCGCAGATGAGCGGAACAAACTGCGGCTCCGCGTTCAGGAGCACTTTTCCTGAAAGAAGCCGCAGATTTAAACGTGTTTTCGGTTGAGTGTGAAGCTGAACGTGGATCTGCTGAAGTCTCAACGGCCCAGAATGCGTTAATGTGCAGAAAGAAAGACGCGGAATGAGCTTTAAATCTGACAAACCTGCAGCAAAAACACGAGCAGAAAAATGATTCCTCTCTGCTCTGAAAACCACAAAATCCAACAACAACAAGAATCAAACGCACAAAACCTCAGAATGAAACTAAAAGCTGCTCTAAAAATAACGTTTGAGGAGATTTTACTGTTTAAAGAATCAAAGTAAACGAGCTGAGAACGAGCAGCAGAAGCAGGAGACACGAGGTGAAAAATCTGCTGTTCAGGTTTCAGCTGTCAGATAAGAAGCAGAGAAGCTGAAACTCTGAGCAGCAGAAAGTCCAGACATGAAGACAGAACGTCTCCTCACCGCGGACCTGACAGATTGGACACCAACGTTTGGCTCCAGTCCAAGAAAACGGAAAAACCCTGCAGATCTGAGGAGTTAATCAGGAAAAAACCTCCAGCAGCGACACAGAAACTCAAAGAAATTTAGCATTTTTTCAATAACTCAGAATAAAGAAACGTTTTTCAGGTTTGATGCGTAAAAACAAATAAACCAAAAATGGCACAAGCGTCGAAATATGAGTTTAGTTGAAGGAAAAATGCAAAATGTGAGAATTTATGGAACAAATGTGACTCAAATAAACAAATCACAAAACACAAAAACACACACCGAGACTGAAATGTGACAAAGATCTGCTTCCTGTGCGGAGTTAAATCAACACGTGACGCTTAAAATCAGCGCAAACTGGACTTTTGCGGGGATTTGTGAGTCCGCAGCGCCTCAGATTTCACTGTTCAAAAGCAGAAAATGTCACAACGAGCAGCACAAAAAGCGCCTCACACACTCAGTCAGGCTCCAGCAGCCCGAACGCGACCTCTGGTTGCATCATTTGACACAGTTTTTCCACACAGACGCGCGTAAAATCTCCGTGCGTAAAAGCTTTACGCACAGGAGCCGCTGCGCCTGTCTGCGCGTAAACACGGAGGAGAGACACACAAACAGCAGAAAACAGCAGAAACTCAGCAGGATTACTGCAGCTGGAGGCACAAATCACCTCAGCTCAAGTCTGAAAGTGAAGAAGCTCATAGAGAAAAACACAAATTTAAGGAAAATAATCGGCTGTAAAATTTAAAAAATAATATTTGGAAACATTTAAAAATAAAAGCTACGTGGATAATGTTTGTTTTTGTTGCAGCTGTTGGTAAAATGACGACACAGGAGGAAAAAAGACAAAAGGATTTGCTTTAGTTATGAATGTAACCTATTCTTTTATTTTTATTTTTTTATGATTAAAACATTTTTTTTCTCTTTTTTTTAAACTTTTGTAAGCGACAAACACGGGAATAAGAATAAGACCACAATAGTATCACAACCATGAAAAATTGTTTTTAGAGACGACAATTAAAGGACAATCATTCCAAGTAGATTAGATAATGAGGCATCTTTTCTTCTGTCAAACACACGGTTTTTACACTGTTCCTCCTTTTCTACAACAGAAAAAGAAAGAAAGAAAAGCAAAACTCCAAATTACAAATAGACATTTTCTCTCTTCTTTTTTTTTCTTTTTTTTTTAACTAATTATACAAAAGAACAAAAGAAGCAGGAGAATCGTGAACGTCCGTGTTTAGCGGAGAGAGAAGCAGGACAGGAGGCACTGCGGAAAATATCCATGAGAGCAAACGAGACACGATTCAGCCTGAAAGCCGGCTTCTCTTCTGACAGATGAGGAAAAAAAAGAGACGAATTAAGGCAAAAATCCCTCCAACTGCTTCACCAGACTGCGCTCACGTCCCCGCCAATTTAAGGAAATGAAGAGATTGCAAAAGAAGTGCAATAAGATCTCGTTTAAATGGACATTTTCAGCAGTGAAGGAGCTCCAGACTGGAGGCCCGCCGTGGTTCGGAATACTGACTACAACTCCTAGAAACCGAGTCTTTGGTCTAGAAAAAGTACATTGAAAGATGAGAAACAGCCTCAGGAGACTTGGAGCTTTTAGCAGAGTCGCTTTTAAAAAACACATTCACTGTATAGAAAATAAAATTTAAAAAAATTAGTGTTTCAATTCCGTAAAATAAAATAAAATCAACTCTCCGCCGCTCCTCCGACCCGCATGAGACCTGATAATACTGCAGACATGCGGGTAGTAGACATAGGATTATTATTATTATCATTTTAGCTTTTTTAAATCTCAAAATTAGACCAAACTATTTTAAATACACATTCTCTAAAAGTAATGCCTCCTCCGACAAGAACACAACAGAACAATCCGCTCTCATCTCCGTTTTTCTCACATTGCACGTCGCTGACTGACAGGAAGTTCCAGACAAACACAGACGGTATGTACACAGAAAGAAGCCAGAAAGAAGAAGAAGAAGATTAAAAAATACCTGGGAACTTCAGGGCTGCTTTCTGTCTCTTTCTCTCTGCTGCTCTCTTTTGTTTTGCAGTTTTTAGTCTCTCCTCTTTATTCTATAGTCGGTAGTTTTATAATAATTCTGTCACTTTTTACATGTAAATGTTCACCGTGAAATGTTCAACTTCCAGCTCCAGTCTCTGGGCTGAGGATGGGGGGGACGGTGAGGGGGAGAAGGGGGTGGAGGGTGAGGTTCTGGGGGTGTTAGTGTATGAGCGGGTTGGAGGTCGAACCCTGGTTCTGGTGCGTAAAATAGTCAGACAAACCCCCGGACAGTCCCGAGGAGAAGGCGGGCAGAGAGCCGGACAGCGCCGGCCTCAGAGAGTCACAGGGCAGCGCGGAGGAGGACGGAGCCTGCGGGGAGTTGGAGGCCGAAGCCCGGGCGGCCTGCAGGGAGCCGCCGCCGCCGCCGCTCTGCGTGCTCATGGACGGGTGCGGGACGTGGGGGAAAAAGTAGCTGGTCTGTCCGGCCAGCAGGTTCACCGAGCACGGGTTCAGGGAGTAGGTGGCCCCGGAGCAGGGCACGGAGAGGCCGCAGGGCACCGCCGAGGCCGCCAGGGCCGCCGCCGTCAGGTGGTGCGTGGCGTAGGGCAGATCCCCGCCGACCAGCCGGTCCATGCTCAGCCCGTTGGAGGACGGGAACGACGAGTGGTTGTTGCTCATGTTCTGGGTCAGCATGGTGCTGTAGGACATGGGGTGGGCCGGGTAGCCCGACGACGTGCCGTTGTAGCCCAGCGCTCCGCCGGCCCGCGGGTGGTGCAGCGACAGGAAGGGGGACATGGGCCAGTACAGGGACCCGGCCCGGTCCATGAAGGTCAGGCCGGAGGTCAGCCGGGCGCCGCGCTTGAAGGCCAGCTTGGCCCGGGACGTGGTGGAGCGCCGCCGCAGCTTCCCGGTGGTGCCGCCGATGAAGACGTCGTCGCTGCTGGGGTCCAGCATCCAGTAGTTGCCCTTCCCCGGGTCGTCGTAGTGCCGCGGCACCTTGACGAAGCACTTATTGAGGCTGAGGTTGTGTCGGATGGAGTTCTGCCAGCCCTGCTTGTTCTCCCGGTAGTACGGGAAGTTCTTCATGATGAACTCGTAGATGCCGTTGAGCGTCAGCCTCTTCTCGGGGCTCTGCCGGATGGCCATCATGATCAGCGCGTTGTAGCTGAACGGAGGCTTCTCGTACTTGCCGCTCTTCTTCTCTCCGTCCTTCCCTCCGGAGCCGCCGTCCGCCTCCTTGCCGTCCTTCTTGTCCTCCTGCTTGTCCTTCTCCTCCGGGCAGCTCTCCTGACTCGGAGACTCGCTCTTCGGCTCCGCTTTGGCGTCCGGCTGCGCGGCCGGGAGAGGCGCCTTCTGCTCGGCTTCGTCGGCGCCGCCGGGCCGGTGGAGGTGGTTCTGATGGTGCTGGTGGTGGTGGTGGTTCTGGTGGTGGTGCTGGTTCTGCTGATTGTTGTTGTCGCTTTGCACGGCCTCGGGCACCAAACTGTTTATACTGAACGACGATTTAGGAATCATTTTCACCTCTTTGCGCTCTCCCATATCCAACATCACCGGGCAATGAGGGGGGAAAATGGCAACGAGCAAAAGCGATGAACACAGCTGGGCTTCAATCTGTCCTGTCTCTGCTGCGAACCAGGACGGGAAGGAAGGAAGGGGGGATGGATAGGAAGAAAGAAAGTATAGCCCAACAAACTATTTCATGTTCGGTTTGGGGAGAAAAAAGGAAACACACACACACAACACACATGTACACACACATCGATAGGAGACAGATAGCTGCAATTAATTAGGGAGCCGCAGCCACTAAAGCAACTCAAAAACATTGGTTGGACCTTTCCAGTCCTCAGCCAACCAGGGGAACATTAGGATTAAATATTAAGGCGTCCTCTGCGCTTTCAGCCAATCATGACGCACAGGGAAACACACACACACACATCCACCAATGCCGAGCACGCTGCAAAAGATGCCCACACCTCCGGGAGAGAGTCGGTCTGCTGAAGGCTCAGAACCAGAACCGGAACCAGAACCAGAACCAGGTCTAAAGAAATGAGAGAATCTGGCAGAAAACATCCGCAGCAGCGCGATGGGTCCAAACGGTTTGATTTAGGAGTTTAGGTGAATTCTAGTTCCTAAAACTGAAGCCTCCAAATCTTATTTTAGACCAATCTGGAAAAACAAACCACAGACTTGTAAAATAAAAATAAAACGGATCAGAATCTAAAAACGTTTCCTTGGCGAGTTTTTATTTTTACGCATTTTTTGGAGGTGAAATGAGACTTTCGGAGCCTCGTCTCACGCCCAGGTGTCTCTACACTTTTTGCAGCGTGCACACACTCACCCCTATCAACACTCTGCCTCCCCCCTCCTCCCTCAGACTCCCCCCCACCGCCACCTCCACCAAAGAACCGGAGCTGGAAAACACACACCGTGCATGCGTCAACCCAAATCCCCGCCGCTCCGAGTATTTACACTCCTCCGATTCAAATATTTGCCCCTTCGGCGTCTCCAAAACTGTTTACATCCCGGTGCACAAGAAAATAAACAGAGCAGAGGCGATCCGGAGGGCACGCGGACACGGCCGGGACACGCGGAAGTGATTCTCGTGCCGGAGACGAGCCGCGGCTCCGTGCGTAGAAAGACGAACCGGAGAGGCGTAAAAACAGGGAGCCGTGTCGGCGAAGCTTCCAGGAGGGTTCGAGGTTTTACTTTCCTCCCGGAGGAGCAGAATTTAGCAGCAGCACAAAGTGAGCCGAGCCGAGCCGAGCCGAGCCGGGGCACGAAAACAACTAAAAGCAAAAGTCATAAACAGATTATTTTCACTGGAAACAAAAGCTGTTAATAAAATAATTTAAATGATGATTCCAGTTGGATTTATTTCACTTTTTATTTAAATAAAACATCTGAAAGCTTCAACACGTTCAGTTCAAACTGAGCCTTTTTGATCTGAAGCCACGAAACACGTTTTTATTGAAATCTGAGGTTATTATAAACTAAAACCTGAGATGGGATTTTATTGTATTTACACATTTAAAAATAACAATAAAGACACTTTGCTGCGCGTTTTACAGGCTGATCTGTGGGCTTCATTTCACTGCATTTACACTCAGTGGATTCAGATTTAAGGCCAAACTGAAAGTGGCTCCAAAGCTGCGAAAATAAATAGAAATGCTCTGAATTTTCACTTATTTCTGTTAAATAAAATACTAATAAACATTAAAACATCCCCGGGTTTATTATTTACTTCAGCTGGATGTTTCTCTGCTGAGTGAAAGTTTCCTGCAGCTTCTGTCTCCACAAAAAGCCCAAATCCAGCACGGATCAGACTGTTTTACTGATGCTGAAATTCAGAAATATCTTATTTATCAGGTTTATTTCATTCATGCAGATATTTTCTACAACTGCTTCCCACTCAGGCAGCTTCGTTTCTGACTCACCAGGACAGAGCTAATATTAGAGGATTTAATGCGTAAAAACACCGAGGGTTTTACTTCATCTGAGGGTAAATATGAAATATATTCTGTTGTGGAGTCACTTGCAAACACAAAGGTGTGAATTCTCGGGACGTCATTCCACCTTAAACCGTTTAACGGAGACGAATCCGCGCAGACAGCTGATTTAACACGTTTAAGGTGGAATGAGAGACTCGCTGTCAGATTTTTATTCTTTGACATCAAGTCGAAGGAAAAACAGCTGATCCAAAAAAGTAAAATAAAACCAAAAAAACCCCAAGAAACGCGCAACCCGCAGCGCAGAAGTGAGAAAACGCTGCAGAAACATTTCCTCCGGTTTCAGCGGAGCCGCTTTTCTGCACCGGAGCAGCGACCAGGAACCGCTGCAGAGTAAAGCGGCTCCGGGTGAATCTCCACCGGCTCCTGGTCGCTGCTGACCACACATTTATAAATCGATTCATAAAAACTGGGTTTAAATGTTCAAATGAGGATGAAATTGATCACATACCGCCTGATTTAATTTATTTTGTGAAGCTTTGGACTCGTCATTGAGGTCAAACAAACAGAAAATATCAGATTAAATCAACTATTTCACGTTTGTTTTCTTATTTTAAAATGCTTTTACAGAATCCTACATGCAGATTTAGTTCATTCGATTACATTAAAGTAGATTTATGTCATATTTTCGTCTAAAAATCGTTTTAAAAAAGAGCCTTTTATATTTTATTTTTATTATTATCACTTAGCTGCCTGCAGACGGCTCCGTCTTCCACTTTGGCTTTTCTGGAGCTTTTATCACTCATTCAGCTGCTGTCAGATATACATTTAATTAATATTAATGCTGGCAGGGTTCAGTTTGTTGCTCAGGAGCTCCTCGGCAGCAGAAACGCCGCAGCTCTCCGTGACTTGTTCTCTTTTTTTGGTGCGTAAAAGCGAACATATTTGGAGAGAGTCGGTTCCGTGCGTCACGCTGCTGCGGGCTTTAGGTTGTTTGTTTTGCGGCTCCCCGGTGACTCCCGGTGAACCGAACATACTGGTTGTTTACTGTTGTTGTTGTTTTTGCTCGGGAAGCTGCGGATGTGAGTCTGGACCGACGCGCCGCTCCGCGTTTCCGTGTTTGTGTCTGAACGTGTTGAAGTAAATTCCTGCTTGTGTCTGTCGGGCTGCGAGACTCTGCAGCATCCAAACAGACCTGAGGAGGAGGAGGAGGAGGAGGAGGAGGAGGAGGAGGAGGAGGAGGAGGAGGAGGAGGAAGAGGAGGAGGAGGAACAGGAAGAAGAAGAAGAAGAAGAAGAAGAAGAAGAAGAAGAGGAGGAGGAGGAGGAGGAGGAGAAGGAGGAGGAGGAGGAGGAGGAGGAGGAAGAGGAGGAGGAGGAAGAGGAGGAGGAGGAGGAGGAGGAGGAAGAGGAGGAGGAGGAACAGGAAGAAGAAGAAGAAGAAGAAGAAGAAGAAGAAGAAGAAGAAGAAGAAGAAGAAGAAGAGGAGGAGGAGGAGGAGGAGGAGGAGGAGGAGGAGGAGGAGGAGGAGGAGGAACAGGAAGAAGAAGAAGAAGAAGAAGAAGAAGAAGAAGAAGAAGAAGAAGAAGAAGAAAAGGAGGAGGAGAAGGAGGAGGAAGAAGAGGAGGAGGAGGAGGAACAGGAAGAAGAGGAGGAAGAGGAAGAGGAGGAGGAGGAAAAGGAAGAGGAGGAGGAGGAGGAGGAGGAGGAGGAGGAGAGAGGAGGAGGAGGAAGAAGAGGAGGAAGAGAAGAGGAGGAGAGGAACAGAAGAAGCAGAAGAAGATAGAAGAAGAAGAAAGGAGGAAGAGAGGAGGAGGACAGGCGGCGGCGTGCAGGCCTTGCTTCCCTCGGCGTGCTGTCGCTAGTCGGCCGTCTCGTGCCTCCTGCGCCGCGTCCTTCTTCTGCCGCTCTCCTCCGCAGCGTCTTCGTCTTCCTTCTTCTGCGTGCTTGCCCGTCCTCTCGTCGTCTTCTTCCTCTCTCTTCTTCTTCGTCTGCTTCGTCCTCTTCTCCGCTTCTTCTCGTCCTCTCGTTCTTCTTCTTCTTCTTGTCCCGTCCTCCTCCTGCCTCTGCTTCCGCTCTTCGGCTCTTCTTCTTCCTCTTCTTCTCCGCTGCTTCGTCTGCCTCTCTCCTTTCTCTCTTCTGTCTTCCTCTTCTTCTTCTTCCCTCTTGCCGTCTCGTTCCTCCTTCCCTTCTCTTCCTCCTCTTCTTCTTCTTCTTCGTCTTTCTTCCCTCTTCTTCCCCTTCCTCCTCCTCCTCTTCTTCCTCTTCTTCTCTTCTTCCTCTTCTTGCTTCCTCTCTTCTTCTCCTCTCTCCTTCTTCTTCTTCTTCTTCCTCTTCTTCTTCTTCCTCTTCTCGTCCTCTTCTTCGTCCTTCGTCTTCTTCTTCGCTTCTTCTTCTTCTGCTTCTTCTTCTTCTCTGTCTTCTGTCTTCTTCGTCTTCTTCGTTCTTCTCATGCCTGCCCCTCCACCCACCGCCCTCCCGCACTGCAAAGATGCGCTCATGCTCCAGTGATGCCGTGGCTAACCGCAGCCGGTAGGCAGGCGGCATCTAGCTGTCCAAAGCCCACCAGAGCGACCCAATGCCGCCCCAACAAAGTCTTAAATCTACACTTTCTGAAGACAAAAAGCTCAGAGACTCAAACCGAAGCAGCCTTAATGAATGTTACAAGCTAAAATGTATCCAAAAACAAACTGAACCTGACGCGGTTATTTTCAATGAAATTTTAAAAAATACACACAAGAGCAGCGGTTTTATGGATCTTATCAGGTTGTTTTCTCCTCAGCAGATCCTCGCTGGTGGATCTGCTCTCAGACAGGTTGTTTTGGATGCAAGAGTCTGATAAATGAAACTGTAGAATTATAGCAGCACAAAATCCGCTAAAACTTCAACTCAAACCTCACAAATATTCACATTTTTCAGTGCAAATGATGACAGAAAGGCTGATGAACTGCAGAGACTTCAAACTAAACACAACCAGACTTTTTTCTGCATTTAAAACTTAAACACACAAATATGCAAAGAGACGTTCCAATAAAGCCAAACCAGCCTCCATTTGCTTTTTCCTGAATTTTAGAGGCTAAACTCTGGGATTCGTCCAACAACAAACTAAATTTGACTCAATATTTGATTTGAAATTTAACAAGATATTAAACTGAACACGTGAGCAGCACAAACACAATTAAAACTTCAACTCAAACCTCATAAATAGTCAAATGATGACAGAAAGGCTGATTAACTACTGAGACTTCTAAATAAATTCAAACAGACTCTGTTCCATCTTTTTCTACATTTTAAAACTCAACTTTAACACACAAATGTGCAAAATGAAGGGTAAGATTTGAATAACCGGACGTTCAATCAAATCAAACCAGCCTCTGCTCATTTTTTAAATTCATTTTAGAGCTTCACTCTCAGCAGCTAAAATCTCAGAAATTAATTTCAAGCCTGACTTCATTCATTTTATCTGGAAGTTAAAGGTTTACTATAATGTTCGTAGATAGAAACAACAAAAACCTGAAATGAAACCAAACAAATATTCAGATCTGCAGCAGAAACAGACTGATTGACTAATTAGACTTCAAAAACACCAAACCAGACTCACTTCAGCTTTTTCTGTATTTTAAAACTCAACTTGATAAACACACAAATGTGCAAACAGACGTTCCAATAGATCCAAACCAGCCTCCATTCACTTTTCTCTCAATTTTAGAGCTTCACTCTGAACATTAAGCCCAACTCAGTTCATGTAATTTGAATTTAACGAGATAAAAAAGATGAAATGAGTTTATCTTCTTCTAGGTGGTAAAACACAACATAAACAGATAAATTTACAGTTAGGAGCCGACAGGAAGTTGAATCTTTATCCAAACATCAAGTGGACGTCATGGTCAAACCAAACCAGACTCCATTTACTTTTTCTTCAATTTTAGAGTTTCGTTCTCATCTCTTGTTTGAGCAACACAAATCTAGGATTAAAAATCAAACCTGAGAAGCTTTTTGATGAATAAATTCACTGACAAACTACAGAAAGACTCGAACCTGCAGCAGGAAGGAAAAAAGGCCGACTGACAACAGAAAATTATTCATTTCTTCTCAGTCTAAAAACAACCAAAACATGAAGATGTTTGAATCAAAACAAACCAGACTCCATTAAATCTTTCCTGTATTTCAGCGCTGACTAAACCGCACCAGACTCCATTTATTTTCTCTGCGATTTATCAGTTTATGAGCTGACGATTGAAAATAAAAAAAACACATCATCAGATCAACAGCCAGAAGAACCAGAAAAACGCAGAGCAACAACCCAGACCTTAAATACAACCAAACATTTTAAAACAACTTAAACACACAAATCTGCAGCGTGAACCATCGGAGAGACTGAATGTCTCTTTTGTTGGTAGAAACCAGACTCAGTTCAGAGAACAAAAGAACCCAAAGAACTTAAGAAATGCTGCTGAAACTCATTTCTGAACAACAGGAACATACGGAACAACCTCATGAGGAAGATCTCCAGCTTCACTAAAACTCCTGGATTCAACCTAAGAACCACTGAAACCAGTTTAGAACCTCTAGAACCCCAACAACTGTTCTGAAGCTCCTGAGGAACCCCTTAAAGTCAAACTGCACCTTCAGCTCCTTCAAAAAGCTACAAAACTTCCTTAAACCTCGTAGATCCATTTATTAGCTCCAAAGAAGATCCTGAAACATCGTGAAGAACCAGAAGAACCCCATCAAGACCGCTAGAACTCAGTCATAAGAACTTAGAACTCTGGAGAACCCAACAAACCTGCTTAAAGACTGCAAGAACCTTCATGTTTGGCAGGTTTGAGCTGTTTTGGTTTTAATTTCTAAGGATCCAAGATGTTTAAGGAAGTTCTTGAGCTTTTTGAAGGATCTCAAGATGTTCATCGGTAATTTAGGGGTTTGTCAAGAGCTTAACAAGGTTTTTTATGGTTTTCTATAAGTTCTGCAAAGGTTCTAGTGGTTCTTAAGTTGAATCCAGGAGTTTTAACCAAGCGTGAGAGCTTCTTAATGGGTTCTCAACGTTTTTATTGTTTATACATGGGTTTCAACAGCCTTCTTAGGGTTCTTTAGGTTCTTGAAGATGTTTTATGGGTGTTCTTTGGAGCTAATAAATACGATCTGCAAGGTGTAAGGAAGTTCTAGAACTCTTTGAAGGATCTAAAGGTGTTCATCAATCATTTAAGGGTTTGTCAAGAATTTAAAGGGGTTTTCTATTGGGTTCTAGAAGTTCTGAAGAGGTTCTTAAGTTGAATTCGGGAGCTTTAGTAAAGAGTCAAGATCTTCCTCATGAGGTCTATAGGTTGATAAATATGTTCATAAATAGGTTCTAGTAGCCATATGTGGTTCTTTGGGTTCTTAACGAGGTTTTAGGATCTCATTTGCTGTTAATAAGTGGGGTCAAAGTGGTCTAAGGAAGTTCCAGGGCTTCTGAAGGAACAGAAATGTGATTTCACGGTCATTAAGTGGTTCTTCAAGAGGTTCTAGGAGTTCTAAACGAGTTTCAAAACTAAGAGTTCTAATAGGGTTTTAATAGGGTTCCTGAAGGGTTCTGTAGACATTAAGGGTGTTTCAGAGATTTCTTTGGGGGGTTTAGGTTCTAATGGGGTTCCTAAAGGGTTCTGCAGATGTTATTAGGGGTGTGTCAGGGATTCTTTGTAGGGTTTGGGTGTTCTAATGGGGTTCCTAAAGGGTTCTGTAGACGTTGTTAAGGGTGTTTCAGGGATTCTTTGGGGGTTGTTGGGTTATTAAGACGTTCCTGAAGGTTCCAGTTGCCCTGAAGGGGCTCTTAGTGGTTACAGGGATTAACGGGGTATTAAAGGCGTCTTTATTATTTTGTTCTAAGAAGTTCTCCAGCCAGAGAACCCGTGACCTTTGACCTGTTCTGAGGTGGAACCCAGGCCTGAATGAACCCTGAAGGTTCCTTAAACTGAACATAGAACAGGAAGTAGCAGGAAGGCTGTCGGTCTGCAGAACGTTCTGTTGGGTTTTTACATGAGAACTTCAGAGAACCTCAGTGTTTCTGTCGGAGGACTGACGGCGCCCCCCGGCGGCAGGAAGCGGAAGTGCAGCAGATTGAAGGTTCTATGTTACTCTGTTTATTCTTCAAATCTTTGTGGTTTAAAAACAAACATCAGAACCTCAGATTTATCTGATAAAAAGATTCAAAACAAACTTCTGACAGATTTTATTTAATTAAACACAAAATAAAGACTAAAACCTGGAAAATTATTTAATATGAAACTGATTTGGAGTCAGTTTGTTTAAATGTTAATGTTTTAAATTAAATCTTTAAATCTTTTAATTTTTTACATAAGAATCTGATTATTTGTGAATGTTTTCAGTATTTTGGTGCCACTTTATTAATAAAAATTATTTTATTTTGCTTAAAATCGCCTTTAACAGTCTTTTTTTTGTGAAGTTTATTTAAAGAGGAAATTCATTTTAAGCTTAATCTACAGGCTTTAATTAAAAATATATTAAAAATAAAGATCATTTAGAGTATTCTGTTTAAATATCAGAGAGTTTTCGGTGGTAAAGTCATGAAGATACTCGAGATTATTTTTATTTTATCCTTTATTTTACGGATTTTAAATCTTATATTTCAGAAAAACATTTAAAAAAAAAATAAAAAATCATCTTTGCCACACATTTTTAATTTATGGCATTTTAATCGCAGAAATCTTACATTTTAATTAATTTAATGAGAAAAAACGCTCAACTGGCTCGAAATCTTTATTTGACTGCATTTGATGTCATTTTTTATTCTGTGATTCTTTGTATTTTTGCGGTGTTTTCTGCGCTGTTTTCTGTGTTTGTTTCTGTGTTTTTCCCGTGTTTCTGCAGCTGACTGGTGGAGAAAAGCTGCTTCCAGTCTCCAGTCTGGGGAACTAAACTGGTTAAACTGGGCCGTGTCTCGGAGCTCCTGCTGCTTTTCTGTTTCTGTTTTCTGTCTCCGTGAGCTGAATGTTGAGGCCAGAATCAAACCGAGCTGCAGCTCACAAAGAAAGAAAAGAAAAAGAATGAAGAGAATCTGCAGCTCGGGAAGCTTTTGATTCAAACTGAGGCTGAAATCGGAATTTAAAGCTTCAATTCAAAACAGAAAACGTTCAGAATTAAAGGAACATTCAGTTTAAACAGAAAATATGCAAAAATAATCGAATTTAACTGAACACTCCAAGATAAAATAATAATTTAATTAAATCTGAATTTGATTTCCTGTTTTGTGTCTTTATTTTTTTATTGTGGATGAAGGTTTTTTTTAAAAATTAAAAACATCTTTATTTTACTCCATTTCTAGTTGAATTAAAGCTGCTTTTAAATGTTTTGGGAACATTTTGGTTCTAGGATTCTGCTAAAACATTTCCAGGGTTCTTTAGAGGTTCTCCTGTGGGTTCCTTATCGGTTTATTGATTACTAATGGTTCCTTCCGCCTTGTTTTAGATCCAAATGTTATTTTTCTGCCTTTATTTTTTTATTATTTAATTAGAAATGTTCTCAAAAGTATAAAAACTGATTTAATTCACACAAATGAGAACGTTTTTGGTTCTAGAAATTCTTCTAAAAAACATTTCCAGGGTTCTTTAGAGGTTTATTGATGATTAAAAGGTTCTTTTCCTGTTTGGTTCTAGAGGTTCTCTGTTGATTTTAGGAGTTTAAAATTAAGTTTAAAATATTACATTTATTCTCAAGTTTTAGGTCTAAATAGTATTTTTCTGAATTTATTTCCTTTTTAATTAACAAGAAATGTTCTCAAAAATATAAAAAACTGATTTAATTCACACGTTTTTATATATTTGAGAACATTTTTGGTTCTTATAAAACTCGTGCCTGCAGTTTTAATGGGTTTTCTGCTATAAACAGGATTGTAGAGCCTTAATTTAACTTTAAAGAGGATTTGTAATAAAAAACGTTCTCAAAATAAACATAAACAGGTCCTCTGAGTTCCTATAATAGGGTTCTTTAGGTTCTTTAAAGAGATGAAATAAAGTTCTGGAGCTTCTGGTTCCATCAGATCAGGTTATTAATGTTTGTTTTGTTGTTTTAATCTAATTTCTGAACCGAAAACCTTTTTTTTTCACTGAAATGTTCTCATAAATATAGAAAGTTTTAATTCAAACAGTTTTTATGCTTTTAAGAAGATTTTAATTCAAAAATCTGAAAATAAAACGTAAATATTTCAATAATTTACAGAATAAAACTGATTTCTTTGTGAACTTTTAGTTGGTTTCAGTTCCAAGTTTCGTTTTAAATGTTGATCTTCAGGATCAGAAACTGGTTTTAGAGCTTCAGGAGAAATAAAATAAAAATCTGCTCCATCCGATCTGCAGATTTAACCTTCCGTCGGTTTGAAGCCTCAGATTAACGGAACCGGAGAAACCGGAGGATCTGCCGGTCGGAGGCCGCAGCTTCACCGGAGGATCATTAATGCACCGACAGCGACACCGTGAGGCCGAACGCAGGAACTGCAGAGAACCGGAGAGAGAAGAACCCAGTTTACCGGAGAAACTTCCCTCGGGTTACCGGTGATTTACCGGGAAGATTAAACGACTTAATGAGGTTTAATGTGATCAATGAGGCTGACTGGATTTAATCTATACACCGGAAATGTTCTTGTTTCATTTTTTATTCCTTTCAGTCCAAAGTTTCTGCAACAAGTTTTAGTTTTTATCTCAATAAATCATAAAACATTAACAGACTTTATTCTCATTAGATGATCTATAAATTAGACTGTTTGACATTTATTAATAAATTGTGAAACAAAGAACAAAAGCTGAAAAAAAACTCAAGAAAATGTTCAAAAATAATCAGGAAAATATTCCTAAAATATAAAAAAAATGTACAAATATCAAAAATGTGAACACAAGCCATAACATAACTAAATGGCCAAAGAGTCTGATTAAAATAGAAAAAAACCAAAAGCAATAAAAAATAAACACACCAAAAATATTAAACATTAATAAAAATTAAAAAAAAGTGGAACAAAAAAAAAATCACCATAAATATGAAGAAATAATCAGAAATAAAAATTAAAGGCCTTAAAAATGTTTGACATTAATAAACTGTAAAACGAAGAACAAAATCTAAAACAAATCTGAAGAAAATGTTGAAAAATAATCAGGAAAATATCCCTAAAATACTAAAAATAATTTTTAAAAAACCCATTAATATCCAAAATATCAACAGTCAATCAGAAGGTGGAGATTTTGTGTCTTTTTGGGGTATAGTCACCTCTTTTTCTGGTGATTTTTGGTCTTTTTGTGCTGATTTTGTATTCCGTTGTGGTAAGTTTGGCCCTTAGTTGGTGATTTGGTTTCTTTTTATGGTAATTTTCCAGCTTTTTTTTAGTCATCTTTGTTGCAGTTTTTCTCAGAGCTCGGATGTTTCTCCTCCGAAATGTCACACGTCTGTCTGCTGGACTGATGAAGTTCTGAAAAAGTCCATTAAAAAGTGATAAATCTGGAGCCACCTTATTCCCAGTATGAAGGTAGACCTCTGATCACTAATAAACAGTCAGCTGATCAGACTGATTGATTCTCCTGCAGCTCTGATCAGCCTCTCAGTGACCTCAGAACTGATCAATATTCAGTCACAGATCCATTAATCAATACTCTGACATCAGAACTCCACCAGACTCCAGTTAAAGGAAGAAATAAGTTCAGGATGATGAATATATGATTAATAAAACCTGTAAACGTGGTCAGGAATCAATACAATGAATAAGTCGGTCCTGAGATTCAGCAGACGAAGGAGTGGAGACGTCGGAGGTTTCCTGAACGCCTCTCAGACACTCGAAGCGTTTTAATCCTGCTAATGATCCGTATTGATCGACTGAAAGCCGATGAGTCTGAAGATGTTTGGATTCATGAAGAGAAAGATTCTTTTAGAAAAACTCTTTTCTGCCTGAACTGAGTCGCTGTCGATCATCAGGTTTAAAAAGGAGGAGAGACGGAGTCACACAGAACAACTGTTCCCAGATCAGCTCCTCATTACAGCTCATATAAACATCATCTGGACCAAAAACTGACTGAATGTGGAAAATATAAAACGATTAGAGAGGATTTAACCCAAAGAAAACCAAAAAGCACCACATGATCAGAGAGATGGGCTCTATGGAAGGAGAAAACCTGGAAAATGACTCCAGAAACTGGAAAAAAAAAAAAAACACCATTTCTTTATCTCATATTTGCAAACCTTTTATTTTCAAGTTTGAAGACAAAATTCAGATTTTCTATCATTATTTATGATTTTTATGTCCTGATTCTGACCTGGAGGTCTTATTATTTTGATATTTTTATCGAGATTTCCACTTTTAATTATTTGGTTTCTCTTTTAAAGAAAATCTTCAAAATTAACATTTATCAAGTACACAGTTTAAAAACAGAAACAAACATCAGATTTTCAACTTTTCCTTTAATTACATCAAATGTGGGGAAAATTCAACAAACTGAAAAAAATATTTAATCAAATCATCGCTGGATTTTAAAAGACTAAAAAATACATGAAACAAATCAGGGCTAATAATGAGACAGAACTTTGGTAACAAGATTTAATTAATAAAAATATAAATGTGATTAGTTTTCTATTGTTTTTCTGTCTTTAAATTATAACTGAATAAATTCAACATTTATCTCAGAATATGAATCATTTATCTTTATTTCTGCTATTTTATTTCAGAATTATTTCTCTATCTCTGATTATTTCAAACCTTTTATCTCCACCATCAGAGTGAAAAAGTCTGTAGAAGCTGTAAAAAGTTAAATATCTGTAATATCTGGAGAAGAATTTTAATGTTTTCCTGAGTTCTCTCTGGTTCTTCAGGATGTTCTTGTTCCTCAGAGCTGCAGAACTTAAAATTAAAAAAGAACCAGAAGATAAAAAGACTGAAACGTGAGTTTTTATCCAAAGTCTTCTCTCGTCTCATTTCTCTTTAAGGCTTTCTGTTTGAAGCACTTTAATTATTTCTAAAATGTGATTATTGGACTTTTATTGTGAAGGATGCTGAGTGCTGATCTACTTCTTGGTGAAGAACTTCCTGAAGACGCTAATCCTGGGTTTGATGGAGTCTTCTGGTGGCTGGGGGGTCGTGGTGGGTTGGTTCTGGGGGGGAGGTTCTGATGGAGGTCCAGATGAAGGTTCTGATGGAGGTCCTGATGCAGGCTGGTTCTGGTGGTTGCTCTGGAACCCTGCAGAGAAGCAAAGTTCAATCAGAACAAACGTCCACCGGTTCATCATCTTCTTCCAGTAAGAAACCAACACCCAGCCAGCCAGAGGTCTTCAGACCAGTGGATCTGACGTCATGAAGATCCTGGAGCAGCTTCTCCAACACCAGGTTCAACACGTCCAGGACAGGGGCCTGGTGGAGGACTTCTTGGGATGGTGGAGCTCAAACTACCTGCAGCTGAACGCCTCCAGGGCCAAGGAGATGGTGGTGGACTTCAGGAGAAACAGACCCCATCTCCAGCCCGTTTCCACCTGGGTCACGGACGTGGAGGTGTTCAGGACCTATCAGTACCTGGGACGGCAGCTGGACAACAAACTGGACTGGTGAGACACCACGGACAGCATCTACAGGAAAGGACAGAGTTGTCTGTACTTCCTGAGGAGACTGGGGTCCTTGAACATCTGGAAGAACCTGCTGCTGATGTTCGACTAGTCTGCCATGTCCAGTGTTCTCTTTAAGCTGTAGCTTGTTGGGGAGGGAGCATTGAAACGAGGGACAGACTGGTGAGGACAGCTGGTCCAGTGGTGGGACAGAGCTGGACTCTCTGGTAGAAGATCCACTCCATCCTGGACAACAGGACTGTGATCAGAGGAGTGTTCAGCTCCAGGCTGCTGTCTCTGACCTGCTCCACCAACAGGAACTCTTTGGTCCCCATCAGATTGTAGAACTCATCACTGAGGGATCAGGAGGCCTCAGTCTGGACCACAGTAGAACTGATCTAATGTGATCGTAGAACGTCTGTGCACCTCATGTAGATTAATACAACTGTTGTCTTACTACCTGCAAATCACTTTAAATCTCCGCGAAGTGGTGCGAGGAACCTATTGAAACCCGAGGAATTATCAGGGTCCAAGCACCGCGAAGTGGTGCGAGGAACCTATTGAAACCCGAGGAATTATCAGGGTCCGAGCACCGCAAAGTGGTGCGAGGAACCTATTGAAACCCTAAGAATTATTATTAGGGTCCGAGCACCACGAAGTGGTGCGAGGAACCTATTGAAACCCTAAGAATTATTATTAGGGTCCGAGCACCGCAAAGTGGTGCGAGGAACCTATTGAAACCCTAAGAATTATTATTAGGGTCCGAGCACCACGAAGTGGTGCGAGGAACCTATTGAAACCCTAGGAATTCTTATTATTATACTTTCTTCATCCGCCTCCAAATCAGCCTTTTTGACACTCTAAACATTCACGAAAACACATGAAAATTGCCACACACATCAGGACCTGCGAAAAATTGGATATTTTAGGGGAATGGCACGCGTGCGTACCAAAATGGCTCAATAGCGCCCCCTAGAAAATTAAGAAAATTCAGCCCCGGGACAGCGTTTCATCTAGACTTCTGAAATTCGGTACACATATGTAACTCGTCAAGACACACAAAAAAGCCTCTTGCATCATTACCCATAATCCAACAGGAAGTCAGCCATTTTGAATTATGAGTCATGTTTTGGACGATTTTGTCATTTTTGGACATTTTCAAAAGCTACAAACTCAAAGAGTGTAACCCAGAGAGAGCTAAAATTTGGTCAGGATGGACACCAGTCTTTGGCGATCCGCAAAAGTCTGAGGGCGTGGCCATGACGACCAGCGGAATGCGGCCATTTTGGATGTCTCACCATGAAACAGGAAGTGCTGTATAACTAGCCTGGACGTACCAATCTGCCCTAAACTTTACATGTGTGATCACAGTCCGGCCCTAATCACATCCATAGGCCGATATAATTCACAGTCATAGCTCCACCTGGCGGCCATTTTGGGTTTCTCACCATGAAACAGGAAATGTTGTATAACCAGCCTGTACATGCACCAGTCTGCCTGAAACTTAACATGTGCGATCAGAGTCCAGTTACAATTACATCCATAGGCCGATACACTCACAATCAAAGCGCCACCTGGCGGCCATTTTGGATTTGTCGCCATGAAACAGGAAGTGCTCTATAACTAGCCTGGACATGCACCAATCTGCATCAAACTTTACATGTGTCATCAGAGTCTGGCCCCAATCACACCCATAGGTTGATATACACTCACAGTCATAGAGCCACCTGGTGGCCATTTTGAATGCCTCGCCATGAAACAGGAAGTTCTGTGTAACTAGCCTGTACATACTCCAATCTGCCTCAAACTTTACATGTGTGATCAGAGTCCAGCCACAATCACATCCACAGGCCAATATACACTCTCAGTTGCAGCGCCACCTGGTGGATATGCATGGGACAGTCGGGCCGCTCGGTTGCGAGGACCCGACCAACGCTGCTTGCAGCTTTAATTTCTTTTTGTTTTTTGTGGAGGCCTCACCTGAGTGGAGCCCCTCCCCGCCCTCAGGGTAGGAGTGTCTGTTGTAGTAGGTGTGGGGGGGTTTGGGTGGAGGCTGGCCCTCCGTCGACGATTGTCTCTCCAGGCTCTCAGCTCTTCGGTCCAGATGTTTGGAGGACGAATCCTCCAGAGCTTCGGCCAGTTTCTCCAGACTCAGGTTGACGGATGAAGCTCTCCTGAACAAGAAGAAGCTCTGATTAATGTCAGCTTAAATCATTAAAACTCTGATTAATGTCAGCTTAAATCATTAAAACTCTGATTAATGTCAGCTTAAATCATTAAAATTCTGATTAATGTCAGCTTAAATCATTAAAGCTCTGATTAATCTCAGTTTAAATCATTAAAGCTCTGATTAATCTCAGTTTAAATCATATAATCTGCATTGTGACTGATGACAGTGATTCCTCCGACACCAAACACCACTAACTGTCGACATGCTAACGTAGCCTCGGTAAAGGGACCAGGTGAATATCAGTGAATAATCCTGATAAGAGCTGCTCAGAAACAGAAGCTGATGATGAACAAAGACTCAAAACTGGACAAAAAAATGTCCAAATTGATTCAGAAACTGATTTTGAACAGATTTTGGACCATTTTCTGTGCCCTTGGACACGTTTTAAATCTAATTTCTGATTCTCTCTCCTTCTGTTTCCATCTAGCTGCAGGACTTTATATTTAAATTGCAGTCAGAAATGATGGAAAATGTTTGAGCAGCAAATAAACAGTGAGAAGCTGCTGCCTGGAGTTCAGAGGGTTAAATAAAGCTGCAGCGACGTCCTGCAGAATCTGGGTTTTCACGTTGCTGCTGCAGAGCCGGATACTTTCTGTGAAGCGGCTGAGCGCCCGCTGAATGTAATTCTCCTTGTCAACGTATCTCATTAGAGAAAAATCCTGCTGGCAGGAGTTTCATTTCTGGACCGTCGGCCTCCTCGGAGGAGCCGGTGCCCCCGCCGTGCACAGCGTGAACAGGTACATGTGAAAGTCAGAGTCAAATTACCTGACGCAGTTTGAAGGAAAGCGCTCCGTCCTGAAACCCCGTCAGAGAAGGGAAGGCTGCTCTCTGGCTGCACGCCGGCCTTTTGTATCGGCCCCTCGTTTCAGGAATTCATTTGGATACGAAGCAGGAACGACGCAGACGCTGAAAATATTGTTGTTTGAAAGCTCAAGCCGACACCGAGCGAGTGGCTTTGAATAAATACGTCCAATATGAAGCAGACTACGTTGATTTTAGAGACATAACTACGACCAGGAGGCTCAGACGGAGATATTCGCATATTCCTGATTCATCTGATCTTTTATAAATGCTTTTTTATTCATATTTTACATTATTAGTGTTTTTATACCGAATGGGCACATTTTAAAGAGCTATAAATAAACCAGCTCAGTTAAATAAGGGGTTTAATCCTCCTGTTGTCCTCATTTACAGGCACCAAAAAAAATACTGTTTCCTTGTCTGAAAAAAATCCAAAAAAAATCAGTAAAAAAATTCTTTTTTTTGCTGAATTATTGGATTTTTTTCCAGACAAGGGAACAATATTTTTTGGTGGCCGTAAATGAAGACAACAGGAGGGTTAATTATCTCTGAGGTTCTGTCTGGACTCACCCCGAGTCTTCTGAGTCGCTGCTGGAGGAGTCGGGTCGGTTCTGGAGCTTCTTCACCCAGAGCAGCTGGAGGTCTTTGGTGGACGCTGAGAACATGAACTGAGATCCATCCTCCAGACTGAAAACACCACAGGAGCAGATAAATAACTTCTCATACTGCAGGCAATCATTAAAAACCTCTTAGAAGAAGATGATTATTGGTGCAAAATCTCCAAACTTCCAGTTAAAATCATTTAAACACATGAAGATGAAACAGAGAAGATGACATTTCTGACTGAAACCAGCATCAGGATACTTTATGTTTAATTTATCTTGAGTGAGGATGAGGTGAAACTGTCCTACTTCAGCTTGAAGGTGTTCTCCTTCCTCCTGTAGAACTTGTTTTCCCTGCAGACGGTTCCAACCATGTTGATAGGAGGCCACCTAGAGGTCCTCTGAGGAAACACAACATCATTACATCAACAGGAGGCAGAAGGTGGAGAAGGTTTGGGTGTTTCTATCTGCTGTCCTGCTTTTATTAATCTGTGCTCTGACAAACCACATTTATCTGACAGAATGATGGTAAAGGCAGCTTTTATTTATTTTTTTTGTGGTAAATGAGCAATTTATTTTAGCTTGACTATAGCAGCAGTTCATTATATCACAACTTGAAATAATCTCATTTATTCTTTATTGCCGGAGCCCCAACACCAGTCAGCATGCTTTTCTTTGGTTTCTAAATTGCTAAAATTGCACAAATAATCATCGGATTGACGTTATTGTGGACACATTTAGAGTAGTTTTAAAAGCATTTTTAATTTTTTAAAATATTCATATTCAAAATTAGTCCAAATTTGTACAAAATGACAGACTTCAAAATCAGTGTAAAAATGGTCAAAAATTACTTTAAAACTGTCTGAAATTACATGAATTTATTTTAAATGACCCAAAAACTGTCTAAAATGGAAGAAATCTGTGCAGAATTGTGAAAAGAAATAAGTCCAAATGCTTTAAAGTTTGTCAAAAATGACACTAACTTGAGCAAAAATGACTCAAAAATGGTCTAAAATGGAATAAATCTGTGCAGAATTTCTTGAAAAATGATTCTAAATGCCACAAAATGTGTTATAAATTAACATAAAGGGACAAATAAAGCTACTGATGAATAAATCAAGTCAGCATGGCTCAGAAACAGAGAACAGAGGAGCAGGTAGTTGGAGATCCATCCAGCATGGAGGAACATCTACTGATGATGAGCAGAGGAGAGAGGAAACATCTGGAGAGGTTGAAACATGGAGACAGAAAGACATCTACAGGATGAGCCTAGAAATGTTCAGGTCTTTATTGCTTTATTTATTCTTCATGATTTTATCACAATAATTTCTCCCTCTAAGGTTTTTATTGGTAATTTTGTCCCATTTCTTTTTACATTTGTGTGTCCACATCTGCTGTTTATTTGTGCCTTTGCTGTATTTTAATTAAAACTTGTACCTCAGTGAAGCTCTGACTCTAAATAAAGGCAGATTTTCTGCTGTTTTTCTTGATATTTTCATACCTCTGCAGAAGCTGCTTGGTCTTTAAACAGGCTGAGAGTTTGTCCTTCCAGAACAGCGAATACTTCCTCCCAGTGCTCCAGACCCTGAAACAACAAACACCAGGTTACTGAATCTCATCTCAGAGACAGTTTGGAGACAACAAACTTTTATTTGACATATTTAGAAACCTAAACTGAACACAAGTGAAACTGTAATTTAAAAGATCTTTCATCATTAATGGTATTAGGTTATTTTTAACTTGAATATTGTCACCTTGTTTCCTGCTTGTTTCAGTTTGATCTCCAGCGTCCCCTCCATCCTGATTGGCTGTCCAGCAGTCACCTGACCCCAGGTGAGAGAACATGTTGATGCTGATTAACAGTCATGTGACCAGAAAGACATTTTTTTCCATTTAATTCTAGATTTTTTTGATAATTTTAGCTGCGTTGATGCACATTCTAGGTGTGTTTAAAACAATAGTGGACATTTTAGCGCTGATCATCTGCTGTAAATAAATATGCAGGACTCTTTAATCTTTTACTGCTTAAAAAAATAATGTTGCTGCTAATTACAGACACATCCCAGACTGTGATTACAACAACAACAACAAATTGTAAACATTTAGCACATGGAAAACATTTCAGTTTTTCAGTTTTTTAAATCCCAAAGTGAACAAATGTTTGGGCCGACGGTTAAGAAAGCAAGTAGAAGTAGAGAATTATATTAATAAATAATAACTGGATTTTTTACTAAGATACTTTTGTCTTTAAGGTCCTGAATGCGAGTTTATATTAAAAATGATATACTGCATAAAACATAATAATGTTGTTGCTAATTATTAACAGATAAAACTTCTCTAACCACTTATGTGGAAAATCCTGCATTTTAAAAATATTTTTCATAAATAACAGTATCTTGTAAACAAACTATGATTCAAAGTGTTAAATGAAAATAAATAAGTGGAAAATATTATTCTTATAGAACACTCTGAAGGTGTTTTTTTTTGTTTTTAAATGAATTTTGTCTTTAAGGTTCTGAATGTGACTTTATTTTATTCTAACATTGCATAAAAATTAATAATGCTCCAGAATCAATGTTGTTGTTAATTATTTACATATCCAAGACTGTCAGATTTAAAATACATTTTCTGTTTATTATCTTGAAAATAATAAATTTTATAGATTTTACTGTTAAATATGACAATAAAATTCAAAATGATTTAAAAAAAAACTCAATGACAAAAAAAACTCACAATTACTTAAAAATACTCAAAGATTCAGGAAATTGTACAAAATTATTAAAAATGAGTCCAATTTGACAAAATGAAATAAACTGTCCTAAATTCTAAAGATGATCAGTATTTACTGGAAGCAGCCTCCAGACGTGGAGCTGAATCAAACAGAGGAACTTTACATACCCCAGACTATAATAGTTTTAAAAATTCCACTTTCCATCTATTATCTTAAAAATATTTTCTTCTTTTATTTTCCATGAAAAACATCAGTGACAGCTTGTGAACAAACTGATTTTTAAAGGGTTAAAATCCTGAAAATGAGTAAATATTTGGTGGTTATGATCTGAACTGATGTTGATTAAAAAATGTGTCATGAAAAGTGGAAAATATAGTTTATATAATATTTTCATAGCAGTTATTTTACGAAAATATTTTTGTCTTTAAGGTGCTGACTGTGACTATTTTTATTCTAACACTGTTAAAAAATAATAATGCTTCAGAATCAGTGTTATTGTTCATTATTTAAATATCCAAAACGGTAAGATTTAAAATATTTTTCCACTTTGTTTATTATCTTGAAAATAATTAATTTTATTTATTTATTTTTCAGAAATGTGACACTGCATAAACAAAAGCCCATTTAAATGGTAAAAATATAATGATATGATATGAATGAATGACTATTGGATAATTCTGATAAAATCTGATATTTTAATGTCACCATCGTAGACATTGTTTTGTCTTTCAGGACCTTTAAGGGTCTAAATGGAGCAGATCTTACCTCAGGTGTTGGTTGGTCTTCAGGTAGATCCAGCGTCTTCTGCTGCTGTGGAGGAGATGGAGGAGCGAGGTCATGTGACTCGGTGTCCTCCTCTCTGATTGGTGGTGCTGTCACCTGCTGAGAATCGGGAACATCAAACTGCTCTGGTGATTCAGGACGTCTTCCTGCAGCCGGAGGAGGAGGAGGAGCCTCAGAGGGAGCAACCAGTTTCCTGATTGGTGGAGGGGAGTCAGGTGGCGTGGCGATCTTCTTCACCTGGATCAGGGACTCAGAGCGACGTCCGGATGTCCCGTCTGTGGAGGAGAACCTGGGCTTTGGAGCCAGAGGGGGTTTGGATCTGGGTTGGAGCTCTGCAGGAGAGGAGGGAGATGAAGGAGGTCTGGATCTGAGACGAGGTTCTAGAGGTGAGGAGGAGGAGTTAGGAGATGAAGGAGGAGCCTGGGGAGATCTGGATCGAAGTTTTACAGGTGAGAAGGATGATTTAGGAGATGAAGGAGATTTGGGAGGAAGAGACTGAGGAGGTCTGGATCTAGGACGAGGTTCTACAGATGAGGAGTTTTTAGGAGATGATGGAGGAGATTGAGGAGGTCTGGATCTGAGACGAGGTTCTGGAGGTGAGGAGGTGGTTTTAGGAGATGATGGAGGTTTGGGAGGAAGAGACTGAGGAGGTCTGGATCTAGGACGAGGTTCTACAGATGAGGAGTTTTTAGGAGATGATGGAGGAGATTGAGGAGGTCTGGATCTGAGGCGAGGTTCTGGAGGTGAGGAGGTGGTTTTAGGAGATGATGGAGGAGACTGGGGAGATCTGTATTGAAGTTTTACAGGTGAGGAGGATGATTTAGGAGATGAAGGACTTTTGGATCTGAGATGAGGTTCTGGAGGTGAGGAGGTGGTTTTAGGAGATGATGGAGGCTTGGGAGGAAGAGACTGAGGAGGTCTGGATCTAGGACGAGGTTCTACAGATGAGGAGGTTTTAGGAAATGATGGACTTTTGGATCTGAGACGAGGTTCTGGAGGTGAGGAGGAGCCTTTAGGAGATGAAGGAGGAGACTGAGGAGGTCTGGAACTGGATCGAAGCTCTTCAAGTGAGGAAGAGGATGAGGACTCAGGGGATGAAGAAGAAGAGGAGCGTCTGGTCCTGATTCTGTGGGCCACCACAACGTTGGGACGACCAGGAGGACTGCTGGCTGAAGCTGCAGGACTGACGGTGATGACGTCAGTCTTCTGTCTGAGCGTTCGGTCCGTCAGTCGGCCGATGCTGAGTCGACGTACGACGTCTCTGGAGGTCCTGGAGGTCTTTGGTTCCGAAGGTTTTCTCCTCAGGGAGGAAACTCTGGCTGGAGGTCTTCTGTAGTGCAGATCTTTGTCCTCAGGTCCATGAAGACCGAGTCTCTTCTCCCTCTGACAGAAAAACAAAGACGTAAGTGGAGGAAATGATCTTTTTCAAGGCTTCAGGTAAACCCAGCAACCTCAAACCAACCTGCGTCTTCTTCTTCTGCAGAGCGATGAACTTCTCGCTCTGAGTCTGGATCATGGCCTCCAGGTCCTCCTGCCTCTTCAGCAGCTCCATGACGTCCGACACAGAATCCTGCAGGAACCAGAACAACAGACTGGTTTACTGAAGGTTCCATACAGTTAAAATGTTGATGGAGAATCTTTCCATCGTTCTGGTGCATTTTCAGCCGCCGTATTTTCCAATAACCCTCGTGTCGTCCTGCAGGTCAAATTGACCCGTTTTAAAGTTTGAAAATGTGGAAAAAAAACATATTTCCACAGTGAAACTTCTGATGTCCACATTTTCAACATTTTTGGGAAATCTTTGAACATTTTTTGGTGGAAAAAAGTAATATTAAAAATGTTTAAGAATATTCACAAAAAAATCAACCAAAATCCAGCGAAATTCACTGGATTTTGGTTGATTTTTATGTGAATGTTCTTAAGAAAATATTAGAAGTTTGACTGATATATATGGAATCAGATATTTTTAGGATTTTTTTTGGAAGATTTTTACTCATTTTTTGAAAATATTCATAAGAATTTTCTTGCCAAATTTGGGATTTTTTAATTTTTTTTAAATTTTACTGAAAATAGAAGTTTTACTGATATATATGGAATCACTTTAGATATTTTTAGGATTTTTTTTGGAAGATTTTTACTCATTTTTTGAAAATATTCATAAGAATTTTCTTGCCAAATTTGGGATTTTTTAATTTTTTTTAAATTTTACTGAAAATAGAAGTTTTACTGATATATATGGAATCACTTTAGATATTTATAGGATTTTTTTTTGGAAGATTTTGACTAATTTTTTGAAAATATTTACAAGGATTTTCTTGCCAAATTTGGGGGATTTTTTTTTTAAAACAAAATTTTTAGGGAAATTTTTAAGGAATTATTGGAATTTTCTTCCTGAAGGTTTTGCAAATTTTCAGAAATTTGGGGAATTTTTTTCCTGAATTTTGGGATTTTTTTTAGACAAGGAAACAATATTTTTTGGTTCCCGTAAATGAGGACAACAGGAGGGTTAATGTGTCCTCTGAGCTCAAAGTGACTCAAAAACCAAAAAATCCAAATTGAGATTCAAGACAAAAACTGGAGGTCTATAAAACATCTAAAATTGTCCAAAAATAATTCCAAAAGTCTTCAAAATGCCTAAAATTTGTTGAAGTGACAGAACTTGTTCAAAACGACTCAAATTTTGTCCAGTGGAAATGTTCAAAAAGTTAAAGAGAACATGTCCAAAATCACTCAGAAATGGTTTAAAATGACTCATATTTTGCACAAAATCACTAAAAATGAATCTAAGATGATACAAAACCTATAAAGTGAGTTTGGAATTTGTCCCAAAGATCACAACAACTGTCCAAAATGAATCAAAAATTGGACAAAATGATTTAAAACAGAATGAATAAAGACGTGTCCAACGGGAGGTAAAATCCTAAAAATCTGTGCAAAATGACTCAGAACTGGTTAAAAATCACTCAGATTTTATACAAAATGTCACTCAGTCCTTCCAATGAGACACAAGTTGTCAAAAATAACAAAACATTTGGCTAAAATTATTCAAAACCGGCTCGGATTTGGTTAAAAATATTCTGAGTGACAAAAAATCTGTCCAAAATCAGTCAAAGGTATCCAAAATGAAAAGAATCTCTCCAGGTGAAGTCAGCTGACCTCACTTGTCCCCCTCCACCTGTCCTCCGCCTGTCCTCCGCCTCCTGACGGTGAACGTACCCCGTAGTCTTCAGCCGTCAGCGTAGCTTCGTAGGAGCTTAGCCAGCGTTCGGCCTGGTCCAGCTCCTTCTGCAGGAGGCTGATCTCCAGCTCCTCCTCGTACAGCAGCCGACTCTCCTCCCAAACCTTCTCCAGCTGCAGCTCCAGATCCTCCAGGTCACAGATCCGTTCCTCCACCTGGAGAGAACAGGAACACGTGTCAGATCTTCCTCTTCTTCAGAGTGTTTCAGGTTTGTGCGGCTGCTTCACCTCCTGAGACATGAAGTTTCTGTCCTCCATCAGCCGCCGTCCTTCGTCCTTCACAGCCTGAGATCTGCTGAGCTGCCGGTCCATCTGGACTCGGTACTCGTCGTGTTTTTTGATGAGCTGCTCGAGGTCGCTTCCCTCCAAACTCTGGACGTCCACCTTCACCAGAGACAGCATCTCCTTCAGCCAGGCCCTGAAACAGCAGAACATCTGGTCTTCAACCGATGGAAAAATTCAGCTCAGATGATTAGTAGGAGATAAAAATCACTCTGTCAGTCAGTTTGAGTGATTCTGGACAAAGTCTGAGTCATTTTGGACAAAGTTTGAGTCATTTTGGACAAAGTTTGAGTCATTTTGGCAGATAGTTCAACATCTACAGTATGAGGAGAAAACATTAGTTCCAGAGTTTTAACATCTGAGGACAGCTGGAATGTTTGAACTGAATCTTAAAGTCTGAGTACACTAAACACCTACAACAACTCAAACACGAACTGTAGCTTTATTCTGAAATCTGTTTTGTTTTTAGGTCTTTTATCAGGAAATAATTACATTTACTAATTATAGTTTTTAAGTTCCACATTCATTTGCAAACCTGCATCTTGAAAACTCTTCTCTGAATGACTGAGAATAACTTGGCATTGTTTTTATGGTTATATAAAGTGTGTTGCGTGCCTGAGCTTTAAAATAAAGAAGCTATCTGCTCCAGAACTCCAGTCCTGAATGTGAACAGCAGACAGAACCTACATGAGCTCGGAGCACTGGGAGAAGTATCTCTGGACGTCCTCGGCCTGGCCCAGTCTGGCCCGGCGCTGGGAGGATTTGTCCTGGATGCTGGTCCAGCAGCTCTGCAGCTCCTCCAACCGCTGAGCCACTGTGGTTCTGACCCGGGGCTGCCGTCGGCTCAGAGCCCGACCCGCCTCGCTGCACCGGGTCACCTCCTCCGAGATCAGAAGCAGGTCGGTCTGAGGGGAGACGGCAGCAGCATTCATTAGAATTCAATCTGAAGTACTATATGAAGACAGAAAAACAGCTTCAGCCATGTTGCACATATATTTTAGTCACAAAAATAAAATATCACACAGCATTTGCTACGAAAAGCCAAAATTTCAGATATTATTTTAAATATCCATATTTTATGACTAAAAAATTTCAAGTAAATTCGAGACGGTGGAGCAGAAGAATCCTGATGATTGGACAGATATTATATAGTTTAGAAATAAGCTATTTTGGAAAAACATCAAAAAACTAAGATAAAAATATTCACACTGATGCTGAGAATGTGCATTAACCCTCGTGTCGTCCTGCAGGTCAAATTGACCCGTTTTTAAAGTTTGAAAATGTGGGGAAAAAAAATATTTTGACAGTGAAATTTCTGATGTCCACATTTTCAACATTTTTGGGAAATCTTTGAACATTTTTTGGTGGAAAAAAAAATGTTAAAAATGTTTAAGAACATTCACAAAACAAAAAAAAAATCAACCAAAATCCAGTGAATTTCACTGGATTTTGGTTGATTTTTATGTGAATGTTCTCAAAGAAAATATTAAAAGTTTTACTGATATATATGGAATCCATCCATCCATCCATCCATTATCTATCCATCCATCCATTATCTATACACCGCTTAATCCTCACTAGGGTCGCGGGGGGGTGGAGCCTATCCCAGCTGACTCAGGTGAAGGCAGGGGACACCCTAGACAGGTCGCCAGTCTGTCGCAGGGCTACATACAAAGACAAACAATCACTCTCACATTCACACCTACGGGCAATTTAGAATAATCAATTAACCTCAGCATATTTTTGGACTGTGGGAGGAAGCCGGAGTACCCGGAGAAAACCCACGCATGCACAGGGAGAACATGCAAACTCCATGCAGAAAGATCCCGGGAAAGCCGGGACGCAAACCAGGGATCTTCTAGCTGCAAGGCGAAAGTGCTAACCACTACACCACTGTGCAGCCCTATATATGGAATCACTTTAGATATTTTAAGGATTTTTTTTGGAAGATTTTTACTCATTTTTTGAAAATATTTACAAGAATTTTCTTGTCAAATTTGGGGGATTTTTTTAAAAATAAAACTTTTAAGGGAAACTTTTAAGGAATTATTGGAATTTTCTTCCTAAAAGTTTTGCAAATTTTCAGAAATTTGGGGAATTTTTTTGCTGAATTTTTGGATTTGTTACAGACAAGGAAACTAAATTTTTTGGTGCCTGTAAATGAAGACAACAGGAGGGTTAAGTCAATTAACCAGCAGCTCTGTTTGAGTTATGAGCTTCATTCTCTACTCAGTATTCCTTTGAGCATCTATAGCAGGGGTGCCAAACATGCGGCCCGCGGGCCGGATTGGACCCTCTGGTGGGCCGGTTTGGCTCGCCAGAGGACAACTTTGTAAAGTGTAAAAATTCCAGAGAAGACATTAACTGCAGATTGTAAATTAGTAAAACTATAAATTTAAAATCATCAATTTTAGACCATGACAAGTTGTTCTGATCAGAAAGTAAAATACTAGATTGCTCATTGTTCTTTGGTCATTTTTTGCTGTTTTTGTAATATTTTGTCTTCTTTTTGTTGTTTTTTTTTGTCTGACTTTCATCGTTTTGTCTCATGTTTTTGTCGTTTTGTTTCCTTTTTGTCTCGCTTGTGTTTCTGTGTTATTTTTTCATTTTGTGTTTTGCTTTAGTTGTTGCTTGTCTATTTTTTGGTTTTGTTTCTTGTTTGTCCATTTTTTTGTCACTTTATACCTTTTTTTGTCTAATTTTTTGTGTCATTTGTCTAATTTTTGTCATTTTGTGTCTCATTTTTGTAATATTTTTGTCTTGTTTTTTTTGTCTGAATTTTGTGGTTTTAATCATAAAGCTAAATCCTCTATGGTTCACTTCCAGGTGACTAAATGTTGTGTTCCTTTGTCGACACTGTGATCTGGAAGTTGTAATGTGGAAATGATGAACTGAGGTTGAATGTTGATGAAACTGAATTTATTTTTCTTAACAAATTTCAGGTGGTTCATAATGTTTTGTAAAGATAATTCTTGAAATGTGAACATTCTCAAAATGTTTTTTTGCACTAAAACAAAGGAACCACTAGGAGTTGTGGTTATTTCCAGGTTACTATGCTGTGGTTTTACTGGTCCGGTCCACTGGAGATCAGACTGAGCTGAATGTGGTCTTTGAACTAAAGTCAGTTTGACACCGCTGCTCTACACTTTACTGCCTCCAGCTGTCAGGATCAGCGAACTGTTCCGTCTTTTCTTACCTCCAGAGCCTCGTGTTGCCTCAGCAGAGTCTGGATCGCCTGCAGGTCGTGTCCCTGATCCTCTGAGTCCAGAACCGCCTCCTTCTCGGCCATCCAGCCCTTCAGCTCGTCCACATCGTGGTTGAACTGGTGGACCTCCCTCGCTGCCTGCAGGTTCTGGAGAACACGGGACACAAACCGTTACTCTGTCCACCTCCACCGTCTAGAATCATCCTGCTGGGTCAGATTCATGGATCTCTACCTGCTCTCTGGTCCGGATGCTGCTGTTCAGTTGGTCCCACAGCCGGCTCAGAGCGTCGTCCCTCCTCCGGGCCTGACCGTCCTGCTGCAGCCCCCGACCCAGCTGCTGCACTGAGGTCAGCCGGCTGCGACCCAGACCGGACACCTCCGACACCAGAACCTCCAGCTTCTTCTGGAGGACCTGCAGGTGGAGGGATGGAGAAGGGGTTTGATCTGGCATTTCTTTCATAATTAAGTTTTTAGAACCTAAATATTTTCTACCTGAGCGTTAAAATTCTGTATTTTTGTACTTTTAAATACTAATCAACATTTAATACTCTTCACACTGGATTAACCATTTATTTTAACTATTTTCATGTGTTGGAATTAAAGTTCTGAAAAAAAATTCTTTCCAAATCTCCCAAAACCAGTCCAACAGTTCAGACAACATCAGAATCACAAAACTTCTACACCTTAAGAGTGAATCCACAGAAGAAAAAAAAAGGGAAAAAAAAGCTTTGTTTGCAATAAAATGATGGAGTCAGTAAAATGTGGTTTGGCTACTAATAGAAATCCCCAAACCCACTGGCAGGTTTAGAAGATTACCTTAAAGATATCTGTTTTTCACTAATCAACTGTCATTCTGGACAAAGCTTGAGTCATTTTGGACAAAATTCCGTTTTGGATATTCAGTGAAGGGGTATAAGGGGTATTGTGGCAAAAAAAAATTTCAGGTTTGCAGGTGTTTGAGACAAGTTTTTGTATTTTTGAACATTTACTGAATTATTTGGCACAATTAACAACAACTTTTTACCCCGGTTAAGAGTACATTTCGACTAATATTGAATATTTTTTGGCCATTTTTGCAATGTCTGTGTTATGATGGACGAGCTTCAAGTAATTTGTAGACTTAGATGACTTCATTAATACCTGGAGGGAAATTTAAGTCGTTACAGCAGCTGGATATTCAATAAAGGGGTAAACAATAAGATAATGCAGAATATTAGGGTAGAAAGTAATGATAAAATAAAAATATCTAAAATATAGTCTAAATAAAAAATCAACGGAATATACAAGAGTGAGAGTATTTTTTGTTTTGTTTTCAAAGAGTTGACAGAAATGTTCAAACGACATCAGAAGGTGCAGAAAAATAACCCTATCTTAGTTTAAAATCGTGAATTTTCAGTCTACATTTCTGATTACTTTAACCTCCTGTCTCACCTCCACGTCCTCCAGATCTTGTCCACAGTCCTGAGACTCTGCCACCGTCCTCCTGGAGGTCAGCCATGTTTGTAGTTCTTTGGCCTCTCTCTCGTACACGTAGAGGCGGAGCTGATCCTCCAGGGCGCCGCGACGAGACGCAGACAGTTTCAGGAGAGACTCAAATTTTTCGAGGACGGTCGGGAGAGAGTCACTGACCAGACGGCTGAGACGGAAACACAGTGAGGAGTTTAAATTTACGTTTTACACTTTTAACCCTCCTGTTGTCTTCATTTACGGGCACCAAAAAATACTGTTTCCTTGTCTGAAAAAAATCCCAAAATTCACCAAAAGAAATCCCCCAAATTTGACAAGAAAATTCTTGTAAATATTTTCAAAAAATGAGTGAAAGTCTTCAAAAATAATCCTAAAAATATCTAAAGTGATTCCACATATATCAGTAAAACTTCTAATATTTTCTTTAAGAACATTCACATAAAAACCAACCAAACTCCAGGGAATTTTGGTTGATTTTTATGTGAATGTTCTTAAAGAAACATTTTTAACATTTCTTTTTTTCCACCAAAAAATGTTGAAAATGTGGACATCAGAAGTTTCACTGTGAAAATATATTTTTTCCCACATTTTCAAACTTTAAAACGGGTTAATTTTGACCTGCAGGACGACACGAGGGTTAAATAAAGACCTGTTAGAACACTACCAACCTGTCTGGATGTCGGAGGTGCTGCAGCGACGCTCCGTTCTCCTGCAGCTTCTCCACCATCCTCCTCTGGTTCTCCAGCTCCACGTCCACAGAGTCCAGCCTCCTCAGCAGAGCCTCCGTCGCCTCCTCGCTCCTCCCACAGTCCCGGGACTCCAAACCGACTCGCTGCTCCTCCAACCAGATCTGGAGCTCCAACAACTAAACACAGAAACATGAATGAACAAGAACCCAGCTTTATCCTCCAACACCGACTAAAAGTTTCTATACTTTATTCGTCGGACGAAAGAAACACATTTTCGACGCCCTAAATGTGTGAAAATTTGCACACACATCAGACCGCCGAAAAATTTTATATTTAAGGGAAATGCACACATATGTGGCAAAATGGCTCGATAGCGCCCCCTGCAACACTGTGAAAATCCAGCCTCCAATACGCGTTTCACTTACAGCTACGAAACTCGGTAAGCAAATGTAGCTCATCGGGATGCACAAAAAAGCCGAAAACACAACAGGAAGTCGCCCATTTTGAATAATGCGTGATATTTTGGACGATTTCGTGTCATTTTCAAAAGCTATAACCTCAAACACGGTGGCCCAGACAGCTCAAATTTGACCAGGATGTACACAATGTTTGAGTCATTTTGATCAAAGTTTGAGTCATTTTGGACAAAATTTGAGTCAGTTTGGACAAAGTTTGAAACATTCTGGACAAAGTTTGAGTCATTTTGGACAAAGTTTGAATCATTCTGGACAAAGTTTGAGTCATTCTGGACAAAGTTTGAGTCATTCTGAGAAAAGTTTCATTGTCAGACGCTACAGTTCCAAGTCTCTAATGATTCTCCACCAAGGCTGAAGTAGATTATCGACTAATGTGAAGAACACACAAACAATAAAACGATGGTGTTTCACCTCTGTGAGGAAGGTGTGGATGTTCAGCGCCTCCTGCAGGAGCTTCCCCTTCTTCTCCGCCTCCTTCAGAAGCTTCTCATGGAGACTCTTCAGCTCCTCCAGACGCTCTTTGATGTCGTGAGACGCGAAGTGTCGACCCCTGACCTAAAGAGTCGAATATTCAAAGATTAGAGCTTCGACCAGGCCTGAATGTGTCGCTGAAAACAAACAGCTGATAGGTCCTCACCAGACTATGTCCCGCCTCCTGGACAGCCTGGACCAATGGGGTGCGACTCGAGATCTCCTGCATCACAGCCTGGAATAATATTATTTAAACATCTTGTGAAGATCAACAGAATCAAAGATATTACTACATTTACCCTCTAATACTACATTTACCCTCTGATGCTACATTTCCCCTCTGATGCTACATTTACCCTATAATGCTACATTTACCCTCTGATGCTACATTTACCCTCTAATACTACATTTACCCTCTGATGCTACATTTACCCTCTAATGCTACATTTACCCTATAACGCTACATTTACCCTCTGATGCTACAATTACCCTCTGATGCTACATTTACCCTCTAACACTACATTTACCCTCTGATGCTACATTTACCCTCTGATGCTACATTTACCCTATAATGCTACATTTACCCTCTGATGCTACATTTACCCTCTAACGCTACATTTACCCTCTGATGCTACATTTACCCTCTAATGCTACATTTACCCTCTGATGCTACATTTACCCTCTAACACTACATTTACCCTCTGATGCTACATTTACCCTCTGATGCTACATTTACCCTATAATGCTACATTTACCCTCTGACGCTACATTTACCCTATAACGCTACATTTACCCTCTGACGCTACATTTACCCTCTAATACTACATTTAGTACCTGGTGTTTGTGGAGCAGCTGCTGGATGCTGCTCAGTGAACTCCCCCAGTCCTTGGCGGTGATGGAGGGCAGTCTGTCGCTCAGCCAGGCCACCTCCTCCTCCAGGTCTCTGTAGAACTGGAACAGAACCTGCCAGGCCTCCAGGGTCTCCCGGCGGTTCTGCATGGGCTCCGCCAGACCGTTGTACCTGATAGAAGACTCACATTAACACCTCTAAGCACCGTGTGTGGTTGTTAAATTAACCACAGTACAGAGGCATCTACTTAAACCTCACCACTGAGTGTGAATTATAGATTTATTTATTCTCCACGTTACATAAATCAAATACAGAACATTATTATTGTCATTCATTATGTAAATTAAACACCAGCAACACTCAGAGTACTGATCATAATATCATCCAACTATTTAACACACTGATAGACCGACCACAAACAACATTATGATCATATTGGTTCTATGTGTTCTGCTGGAAAACCTTGGATTTTGATGTCTGTGTTGATAATACTTACACACCCAAATAAACGTTGTCCCCGGAACAACACTTCTTCATGCAAATCTAAGTCCCAAATGTCACTGGTCTACCCCTGCAGGAAAATGAACCCCACCACATCACAAAAATACCCAACAATCAGGAACATGACAATCCCCCAAGATGTTGATATGACCTCCAAATTTCCTAGACCCCATTCTGATCAAACAACAGGATGCACCCAAAGGATCCACTGCCAACGTCCTGGTCCAGACCCCATAGGAAAACCCCGAGAGATCCTCTGGTCCAGACCCAATGTTTCAGAGCATTTTTGACCATTGGCAATATTACGCAGGTGTTCACAATGTGATGCCTCATCGATGCAGGTTTCCACTTTGCATTTTGACTTTCCGTTTTCTGCATTGGTATGTGGTATTTCTGTTTCGTGTAAAGATCTGCTCTGATCCACTGATTCTCTTTCACCCTATAAGGCCTTTTTAAGGATCAGTTCACCACCTTTGCTTCCAGGTTCTGTCTTGGTCATTATAAGGGCTGCTTCGACAGCTAGTTTGGGCTTCTAAGGATTAATTAGAAGTCATGCTCCTCTTCATATAAACTTACAGATGTACAACCCCACATCTAGCACAACCGAGCCAAATTGATCACATTACAAGAGACTAGCTTGTTAGCATACCTGTTGATGGTATGAGCCACTCTGGTCTGGATCTCCTCAGCCAGGAAGTTTCCCTGAGAGTGGAAGCTCTTTGCGGTCGCCACCAGACTCTGAATAAAAAACAAAAAAAAAATATGAATGAATATCCGCTAATAACGTTGCTACAATGAAGCACGGTGGTGGCAGCATCATGCAATGGGGCTGCTTCTCAGTAACTCCCTAAATTAAAGAAAACTGTCAAAATATACACTCCTAAGGAACCCGTATGGTAGTAAACCTTGAGTTAAAGCATGTTTAAGAAGCCAAAGATCTTAAGCTCTGAAACAACAAAAGATGAACGTGGATCACCTGGATTCGGTCTCCGTGTCCGTCCACTTCCTCCTCCAGGCCCTGCAGAGCCTTCAGCAGCCTGTTGACAGACGGCAGGTCGCTGCCACAGTCTTCATTGATCAGTTCTCTCTCCACTGACGCAACACACTGCTCCATGTCGTCCAATGAACGCTGGAACTGCAGCGCCTGAAGACACAAACAACACTGAGTCCTTTCAGTAGTTTATTATCCTCCCTGCTGACAGAAGATGCTCCAAATGTTTAACTTTAGGTCAACGTTAGCTTTGAGTTTCCTTAGGTTTAGTGTACATGAGGTTAGGTTTATGTTAACATCAGGTTTAAGTTACCTTGGGTTTGGTTTAAGTTACACTTAGCTTGATGTTACCTTAGATCTAGCATGCATTAGGTAAGATTAAAGTTAACAGTAGGTTTATTGTTCGTTTAGTTTAGGTTATCTTAGACTGAGTTTAGGGTTACATTAGGTTTAGGGGTTGTAAGGTTAGTTTTAAGTTAATGTGAGGCTAGGTGAGTTAGGTGTAGGGTATGTTAGGTTAGGTTTAAGTAAACATAAAGTTTAAGTTCATATTAAGTTTAGGTTCGATTAGGTTTAGCTTAATGTTAGGTGTAGGTTACATCAGGTTAGGTTGAATTTAATGGTTACAAAGATGAAATTAAGTTTAGGGTACATACGGTTAGGTTTAAGTTACCTTGAGGTTGGGTTTGAGGTGATGTTTAGGGTAAGTTCGATCAGATTACCAGTTGGTTTAAGTTAATGTTGGGTTAAGTTAAATTAGGTTTAAGTAAACATGAGGTTTAAGTTCATATTAAGTTTAGGCTATGTTTAAGTTCATGCTGGGTATAAGTTAATGTTAGGTGTAAGGTACATTAGGTTAGGTTTAAATTAATGGCTACAAAGTTTAGCCTAGATTTAGGGTACATACGGTGGGGTTTAGGTTAGCCTTAGTTTGGGTTGAAGGTGAGGTAAATTCAATTTGATTAGATTACCAGTTGGTTTAGGTTATTGTTAGATTTAGGGCAGTGGTTCCCAACCTGTTTGGCTTGGAGCCCCCCTATAAGCTGCACCCCAGAAACCTGTATGAATGATTGTGAACCTGGTAGGCCTCCTGCAGTCTGGTCTTCTTCTCCTTGCAGTTTTGAATCAGAGCTTCCCAGCTGTCCGTCAGCTCTCTGAGTCGAGGTCCAACCTTCACATCAGCTGATCCAGACTCAGACAGCAGCTTCTCTCCTTCCTGTAGCAGCCAGAGATGAAGGATCAGGTCAGGTTCATCCAAAGAATAGAAACAAACAACTTAAGAAGAAAGAAAAAACTGTGGATTTCACCAGGATGATCAGTCAAACACACCTTAGTGAGGGCGTCCACTCTGTAGCGGCTGGCGAGGATTTCAGCCTCGAAGCTCTGATGTTTCAGCAGTTTGGCCTGGAGGTTGGTTGGTTCCCTCCAGCTCTCATCCAGCGCCACGGCATTACGCTCATTCAGCCAAACACACACCTGGAGAACACACAGTCACTACACACACCTGGAGAACACAGACCTAAAACACATACCTGGAGAACATGAGGTTACCTGGTAACTGCTGGATAAAAACTGCTGTAGCTGCAGGGATCGATCCAGAGCTTTGTGACGAGATCTGCTCTGCTGCTGCAGCTGACTCCGCCTACACAGGTGAGCAGACAGACAGGTGACCACAAGCATTTAAAAATTTTTCTTTGCAGAATTTTTGGATTTTTTTTCAGTCAAGGAAACAATATTTTTTGGTGCCCGTAAATGAGGACAACAGGAGGGTTAAAAAAGTAGAAAAAGAAAATTCAAAACTATTTTTCTAGAATGTTTCCCCAAAAGTTCTCCCACTCTCTTTGAGTGGTTTTCTATTTTTTCTATGAAGAGTTATTGAGCTTCACTGGAATAAGTTCTGACATAATAACATTTAAGTCACATGACCGATCAGCTGTTTCTGCATGAAACACAGGAGACACCATGTGACAGGAAATGGCATCATGAATGACTAAAAACAATTCCTAGTTCAAGTTTTTCCATTTTTACTTTTTAAATCTGCAGCTGTCTCCATCTCAGTGCTTGGTTACCATGGTTACAGCTGGTGTAGTTTATTATTCAGCTGTTAATGTTAACGTGACTGCAGCATCAGACTGATTAAACGTTCCCTCTCTCAGGTGTGCTGCTACCTGCTGCTCAGCGCTCTGCTCTTGGTCCGGATGTTGTCGGCGTCGTAGTGTTTCTGCTGGATCATGGTCTGGCCCAGTTTGTCCACCCGGTCCAGCTGCTCCCACTGAGCCTCGAGAGCCTCCTCAAACTGGACCTGCTTCCTCTGCAGCGTCTCCACCTCCGTCACCGAGCTCTGGACACACAAACACAGCAGATCTGGAGTCACTAAGCCTCGGCGTTTCCTCGTGTGTCGGGTTATTTAGCGCAGGAAGTCCTCCCTCCTCACCCCGAGGTCCTGGTTGGAGATGAAGGCCTCGTTGTTGCTGAGCCAGCTCTCACACTGCTCCACCGAGGACAGGAACATCTGCAGGACGGAGCAGAGACAGGACCATCAAAAACAGTCTGACACTAAAACATGTCAACGGACAGACTGCATGTTCCCTGCATCATGTATGTTTGATCCAAATTCCCACGTGAACGAGACCAGAAACCCCTGCAAATGTTATATAAATGAATCTCAATTATTAAGAAAACCCAGAAATATTTTAACCCTCTGAATCCAAGCTGCAGTTTTTAGACGTTATTCATGGTTTTTTTCACTGTGGTTCGCTTTTAATCTAAAGTCCTGCAGCTCTGTGGAACCAGAACATCATGAAGAAGGAGAATTCAGAAATTAGAGGAAAAATACTTTAGTTTTATATATCTATGAAGATATAAATAATGAGACAGATCGCTCCCTGTTGTTCATATTGTTCAGTGTGTTCATGTGTATTAAAAATCTTACAAGTTTTTTTTTTAAAGTTGCTAATAAATGGTGTCTTTTTTTTGTTTTGTTTTTTTTATTTTAAAGACAACGTGACTTGAAAACTTGCAGGTGTGTTTTGTGGTCCAGAGGTTTATTATATTAATATATTTGACTGTATTCATGTTGGGTTAAATGTTTATGTGTGAGATAATTCTGTCTGTTATTCTGACTAAATAATTAAACTGATTTATTCTAATTACAGATACATATTAAACCAGTTCTGGACCCTCTGTTCTAACGTCCTGTCTGATGGTCACCTGCAGGGTTCGGGCCTGCTCCAGGGTCGTGTTCCGGTTCATCCAGGTCCGGTCCAGACCAGCTTTAGCCTCCTCCAGCTGCTTCAGAGCTTTCTGGATCTCTGCCTTTGAGCCGTGACCCGACCGGATCAGACCCAGACCGAAGTCCTGGACGGAGTCGATGCGCTCGGCTCGGGCGTCGATCTCCGTCTGCAAACACAGCAGAAGTTAGTTCCCCGTTCCATCAGAACAGAACCAGAACCAGAACCAGGTCTCACCTTCCAGTCCTGGTGCTCCACGATCAGCCTCTCAGCCTCGGTCCTGGTCTTGGGGAGTCCTTTCTCTGACATGTCGCTGCTCTGTTTGAGGCTCCACTCCAGCAGGAGGCGCTGGTTGGCTTTGAAGAGCTGCAGCTGGTGAGCCTCCTGCAACTTCTCCTTCCTGAACACACAAACTTTACATCAGTCCAGTTAAAGATGCTAAAAAACTGTAACCGAAAACACATTTCTAAAGATGACCAATGCTTAAATAAAGTTCATGTTCCTGTTGATCATAAAAGAGTCACCGGTGTTTGACTTCTTGGTCCAGAGTCTTCAGAGCTTTCTGCACCTCCTTCTGTTTGCTCTTCAGTTTGTCGCTCAGCACCGACCGAGCCTTCAGGTGATCAGAAACATCTTTCTCCAGAGACTACAGAGGTGGGAGTCAGAACATCATTAGCTGTGTTTCTAGAACATATTTTAATGCATTTTCTAGTATTGCATTTAAAAAATTAATGGGAACCACCAAATTTTAAAAGACTTCCTCAAATTCACAGAAAGATGCAGAACTACCACAAAATGATGGGAAATGACCAGAAAAGACGCAAATGGAAGCAAAACTACCACATTTCCAAATAAAGATGCAAAACGACCTCCAAAAAGTGCAAAACCACCACAAAAAGACACAAGACGGTCACAAAAAGACAGAAAATGACCACAAAAAGATGCAAAATTTGTACATAAAGATGTAAAATGAACAGAAAAATATGCAAATCTAGAAAAGATGCACACAAGGAGATTCAAAATAACTACAAAAAGCTGCAAAACTATTACAAACAAGAAAAGCACCTAGAGAGCGCAGGCCTCCTCCAAGGCTATCCATTCCCCAATGCGGCATTGTCAGAAATGCAGCATTTTTTTTGCAGAAATGCAGCATTTTATTATTATTATTGATGATCAGAGATCACGGCTCCATTTAATATAGACGTTCCCACAAACATAATGACCCTGCGCTGAGCACAGGCGTGTGTTATGCATGTGTACGGTATGTACAGGTACCGGATCACGTGACCTAAATATGTGTAAATTACTCTTCATCACTTGTTGCAAGGCTTTGTTTTGCTGTGACGCAGCACAAGACTCAAATTAACCACAAAAAAATGCAAAACTGCCACATGTCCACATAAAGATACAAAACGACCCCCAAAAGATGCAAAACAACCATAAAAAGACATAAGACGATCGCAAAAAGATACCACATAAAAATGCAAAATGACCAGATACAGATTCAAATCTAGAAATGATGCAACACAAAAACATTCAAATTAACCACAAAAAGACGCAACTATCATAAAAAATGCAAATCCGCCACATGTCCACATAAAGATACAAAACGACCCCCAAAAGGTGCGAAACTACCACACAAAGCTCCAAAACAACCACAACATGATGCAAAATGTCCAGAAAAAGATGCAAATCTAGAAATGAGGCAACACAAGAACATTCAAATTAACCACAAAAAAATGCAAAACTGCCACATGTCCACATAAAGACACAAAACCACCCCCAAAATATCCAAAACAACCACGAAAATAGTTAAAACAACCATGAAAACAGGTAAAACTACCACACAAAGATCCAAGACAAACACAAAATGACGCAAAACGTCCAGAAAAAGATGCAAGTCGAGAAACGACACAAGAAGATTCAAAATACTTACAAAAAGACAAAAAATCCTACAAGTCCTAGCTTAGTATTAGCATTAGCATTAGCGTCAGGTAGCTGGGCGGTCATCGAAGACACCTGTAACTCCTCTCATTACTCAGCAGAACTGGTTGAAACAAACTTTAAAATCTGACAAACATGGTGGACTGTAAATGTGCTGAGTCACCTTGGCCCTCTCCTGGATCACGCCGGCTTCTCTCTCCGTTTCCTCGTGGCATTTGATGAGGTTCTCCACTCCGTCCACGTCTGATCCACAGTCCTGGTCCTGGAGCAGCAGCATCTGGAACCACAGTAGACGAACTTTATTGAGATCGAACCAGAACCCTCCAGATCAGAGCTGAAGATAGAACCAGAACCTCCAGATCAGAGCTGCAGCCTGAAGACAGAGCAGCTGACCGACCTTCTCGTTGGCTCGGTCTCGGACCTCCTCCAGCTCCCTGATCAGGCCGTGGACCACCAGCGCCCCTTCCAGCTTCTTCTTGTAGCTGCTCAGATCTCCATGGAACTTGCTCCACCTGGAGGAGATGAGATGTTTAGACTGGGAGCTGAGGAACTGAAGGCGAGGCCTCTGTCCAGGTGTTGTTACCTGTCGTTGAGCTGCTGCCTCCTCTGCCTCACCGTCTGCAGCTCCTCGGCGCTCTGCGTCTTCTCCAGCCGGGCGGCCAGCCGGTTGATGGCGGTGATGTGAGCGTCGTCCACCGTCACCTCCTGGACATTGCATCAGGTGTTTAGTCAGAGTCCACAGATGATCATGAAGGTCTCCGCTCAGTAACTCACCCCGTCCTTGCTTCCTCTGAACTCGCTGAGCTTCTTCAGCAGCTGAACTCCGTGTTCGTAGTCCTTCCCAACATCTCCAACATTCACCATCACCTCCTGGAACACATAGAACAGAAATATATAATATAGAGCTATCTATGTTTCATAGACCTGAATGGACACTGATTCATATTCTCCACTACCTTGTTTCTGATCCAGGCCTCCACCTCCTCCACCTTCTGCAGGAACTCCAGGAAGTCTCGGTTGTCCTCCAGAGCTTTTCCTCTGGTGGCCACAGCCTTCTTCAGCGCCTCCCAGTGGAGCTCCAGCATCGCTGCACTCTTCTTTACCTCTTTGGACCGGGGGTGGCGGAGGGAGACCAGCTCAGTACCGGCCTGGAGGACCAGAACCCGAGGAAAATGTAGTGTTAGCGGGTAAATGTAGTGTTAGAGGGTATAAATGTAGCATTAGAGGGTAAATGTAGTGTTAGAGGGTATAAATGTAGCATTAGAGGGTAAATGTAGTGTTAGATGGTAGGATGTTCTAAGGTATCCTCTACATGATGATCTTACCTTCAGCACTGAGCCGATGATCTCGCTGTGAGCCAGAATCTCGGCCTCGAACACCTGATGTTTCTGCAGCAGCTTCATCTTGGTCTGCAGGTTGCTCAGGTCGGCTTTTCCGTCCTCTGCCATCTTCTGCATCCGCTCAGACACCCACTCCTCGGCCTGGCAGGTAACAGGTGAGTTCACACGTCTGTTATTTATTAAGACAAACTAAAAGACTGATTTGATTGGTCGGCTGGTTACCTGGGCAACGTCCCTGTTGAAGATGCAAAGACGCCTGGACAGCTCCAGCTCCTCCCTGCGTTTGACGGACAGCTCTCTGATCCTGTCTCGTCTCTGCAACAGAGCTCTGAGTCTGGTTTTAACTCGTCCACTCTTCTCTTTGTTCAGCTGCTTCTTCAGACGGCCGGCAAGATCCTTCAGAGAGGAGATCTGCAGCAGACACAGGAGGAAGAGCTTAAAGGAACCACAACCAGAAGAACAACAAAACACAACAAGGGCTGCAGGTTCAGAACAAACCTTGTCCTCCTGCAGGCCCAGCAGCTTCTCAAAAGCTTCGTGGCGTTTGATCAAACCATCCGTCTCGTCCACAGTGTTTCCCAGAGTGCTGCTCTGCAACAGGATCTGTGGACACAAAGGATATGTTTTATCAAAACTACCACATAAAGATGTAAAACTACCACATTAAAGATGAAAGAAGAACCACACAAAGATGCAAAACTACCACATTAAAGATAAAAGAAGAACCACATAAAGATGCAAAACTACCACAAAAACTCACAAAATGATCACAAAAAGACACAAAACTACCACAACAAGACAAAAAACGGTCACAAGAAGATGCAAAACTACCACAAAAGACACAATTCTACCACAAAGACAAAACGATCACAAAAACACACAAAACAATCACAAAAATATACAAAACTACCACAAAAACTCACAAAATGATCACAAAAAGACACAAAACTACCACAAGACAAAAAAACGGTCACAAAAAGATGCAAAACTACCACAAAGACACAAAATGATCACAAAAATACAGAAAATAACTACAAAAACATGCAAAACTACCAGAAAAGATGCAACACAAGAAGATTCAAAATAACTCCAAATATGTTTAGATATGTTTTATCACCACCAACAGCACAGAGATCCTGCAGAATCTGTAGGTTTAACGTACCTCCTGTGAGTTGGACGTCTTGTCCATGCTGCTGATGTCTCTGTAGAAGATCTGCTCCAGGTGGATGGTCTCTAACCAGCTCTGCTTCTTCTTCCACTGGTCCTCCAGTTTGTCTCTTTCTGCCTGCAGAGCCTCCAGCTTCTCCAACACCTGGAAAACCACAGATAGGAGACATTCTGACATCTTCATCTGCCAGCAGCTAAATATTCAGGTGGATCATCAGGTGTTTTGAGGACAGTCAGGTCATCTAAGCTTGAAGTTTGGTTTTTCAAAAAGAGTTTAAATCATCCACAATGACTCAAAATTTGCCTGAAATAATAAAAACTTTTCCCAGTGTCTCAAAACTTCTCCAAAATGAGTTTAAATTTGACCAAAATTAGTTGAGTGCTCAGAGTTGACTGAATTTTGTCCCAAAGTGACAAAAATGTGTCAAAATTTTCTTGAAAATTGATCAAAATTAATCAAAATCATTTGGAGTGACTCAGGTTTGTCCAAAATGACAAAATGTTACAACTCAAAAATGGTCCAGAATGACAGAAAGTGGCCCAGAACAACCAAATATTGTCCAAAATAAGTTAAAATTGTTGAAAATAGGTAGGAAGTCAAAAGAAATCAGAATAAAATTAATTAAAATTGTTCTAATGACTCAGAGTTGTCCAAAACTACTCAAAAAATGTTCAAAACAACTCGAAACTTCTCTACAATGAATTAAAATTTGACCAAACTAAGTTAAAACCACCTTCAACAGTCTCAGTTTTTAATTAAATTCTAGTTTCTGTATTTTTAAATGAACAGTGCTCTGGACTCTGAGAAGAATCCAGAACGTTGCTGCTCACCTCCCTGCAGTCGCTCCGGTCCTGGTTCTGCAGCTCCTCTCCCAGGTCCAGAACCTGCTGGTAGGTCTCCTGCCGGGCCTCCATCTCGGCCCACAGCTGCTGGTGCTGAGCCAGCTGCAGGTTGGCCGTGGCCACGTCGCTGATGCTCTCCTCGGCCGCCATGGAACCGATCAGCTGACTGCACCACAGCAGGAAGTCCTGCGCCTGAAGGAGGAGAGTTCACCAACTTTATCAGTCAAACCAGTAAAGTCAACAGACGGACGATCACGTTCTGACAGAACTCCTCAGCTGTTTAACAATATATCTAGGCAACGCAATTCATCAATTAATGTGATTTTAACTCATGTATGGATTATTTAACACAAAACTATTACAACAACATGCTAAACTACCAAGTAAACAAGCCAAACAAATACAAAAAGATGGTAAACTATTACTAAAAGATGCAAAACTACCATAAAAACATGCTAAACTACCAAGTAAACATGCAAAACATTGACAAAAAATGCCAAACTACTACAAAATGATTAAAAATTACCATAAAAAGAAGCAAAACTACCATAGAAACACACAAAACAGTGACAAAAAGATGCAAAATAGCCACATAAAGAATAAAATGCACCTCATCGTTGTGTTTGAGGAACCTTACCGTGTTGAGGAACATGTATCTCTGACAGGTCAGTTTAAGCTCCTCCTCCCTCCGTTCAGTGTGGAGTCGGAGCTCCTCCCACTTCTCCACCACTTCCTGCTGAACTTCCTGGAGGCGGAGCTTCAGCTGTGGCGTGCAGAGATCCAGGACGAGTTCCACGGCGTCCAACTGCTCCTGCAGCTGTAGACGAAAAGTAGCTCCGTTTATAAACCAAACTGAAAGAATGATTCTCTGTCTGCGGCGTTTCTGCAGTTTTTATTGAATTTATTTCCTCCAAAGGCAGCAAAACAAACCAGCATCTTTACTGCTGACTGACTCTAAAAGACTGACTGTAAATGGACTCACTAGCTTAGCAGCATTAACGCTAACATCCCATAATGCACCTCTCTCTCATTAAGCCAAACACCATGTAACTGTCTGGAATATAAGACCACATGAACTTTTGTGAACCTGAAGAGTTGCTGTGATCCATAATCTCCTACCTGCTCCTCCGTGGTGGCCAGTTCATGCAGCAGAGCTTCGTGTTTCCTCAGCTGTGACATCACTCCTCGCAGATCCTTCGCCACGTCGTCGGGGATGCTCTTGTGTCGCTCCTACAGACAGAAAGAGAAGCTGAAGGTTTGATTACCGCCTCCAGTCTGATCCTGTTCATTTAATATTTAGTATCTGCTGATAACCAACAACGTTTTCCTGGAAAAAACTCACTCCAATTATTTGTAGTAGTAGGAGTTTGTAAAAAGGTTGTCTAGTTTAGCTAGCTACCTGAAGCTAATGCTAACGCTAACACTAGGGTGATGACTTTTTGACTTTTTTTTCTCAAAAATTATTTCCTGTAGCACTAATGAATGAACTTTTGCCAATTAATGATTAAAATGACATTTATTCTGTTGAAATATTGAAAAAGGTCACGCACAAACCACTTTGAAAAAATCACTATTACTATCAATGGGACTAAATTCGTTAAGCCCAAAGAAGCATTCACAAACAGTACCAAATGCACCAACCATAGAAAAGTAAATGATTCAATGCCTTAAAACTTGTGTTCAATTTTTACTTTGCTTCCAGTGACTTCAAATTCTGGCCAAAAAGCTGATAATTAAAATTTTTAAAATCATTTTGTGCGTGAGGTTTTTTTAACAAATCACCTTAAAAGTAAGATTTTATCTAATCTTTAATAAAAGCTCATCAAATTATGATACAGGGATATGAGGTTGTAAAAAAGTCATCACCCTAGCTAACACTGGAGCTGAGTCTGTCAGCAGAAACGTTCAGGAATAACAGGACTAAATGCTTCCAACGACCACTGAGGACAACCAAGTGCCATGAACAGATTAAAAACGTTGCAGGGTATTTACTGTGGAAGAGCTTGGTGCGGTGTTAAATACTTTGGGATTGTCGGGCCAATCATTGAAGAGCAATTTGAAATGAGTTTAATTTAGAATTAAGTAACAAGATCTGTTCTTCAAATCCTGAATGGAACAAGAGACATTTTATTCAGTATTTATCGTGTTCCGTATGAAAACACTTTTTTAAAAAAGTTTTTTAAAAAATAAACAAAAATGAAGTTAAAAATACATTTAAAAAATCAGATAAACATCTGTTCTCATAAAATTAAATACATTTTACAGCAAGTGTCAGGAGATAGAAGAGTGTCTACTGTATTTCATTATTTCCAACAATCAGTTATCAATTGTTTTTGTCGGTTACTATCAGTTAAGGAAATACTTTTACATCAGAAAGATTTAAAATATTCACATTAAGATAGGAAATTACCATTAGAAACATGCAAAAAAATGACAAAAAGATGAAAAAGTACCAGAAAAAGGACCATTCCTAACCAACAGATTTGCAAAAACAACAAAAAGATGCAAAACCACTACTAAAAGGTGCAAAATTACCATAAAAAGAGGCCAAAGTACCATAAAAACCTGCTAAACTACCAGAAAAGGGTCCATATCTACCCAACAGACTTGCAAAAACAACAAAAAGATGCAAAAATACAACATAAACATGGAAAACGACAACATCAAGATACCAAACTACTACTAAACGATGCAAACCCCCATAAAAACATGCTAAACTACGAGGTAAACATGTAAAACGGTGACAAAAAGATGAACAAGTAGTGCATTAAATTTGCATCCACTGCATGTCCAGATACCTGGATGAGCGTCAGAGCATCACTCAGGTCTCGGTAGAATCTGTGGCATTCCTGGGCGGTCTGCAGATGATCCTGACGCTCCTTCGCCACGACTTTTAGATCCTCCCAGCTGGACCTGCAACACACAAACACCAGCATCGACACAAATATCAGCATCAACACAAACACCAGCATCGACGCAAATATCAGCATCAACACAAACACCAGCATCGACACAAATATCAGCATCGATGCAAATATCAGCATCGACACAAACATCAGCATCGATGCAAATATCAGCATCGACACAAACACCAGCATTGACACAAACATCAGCATCAACACAAACACCAGCATCGACACAAACACCAGCATCGACACAAACACCAGCATCGACACAAACACCAGCATTGACACAAACATCAGCATCAACACAAACATCAGCATCAACACAAACACCAGCATCGACACAAACATCAGCATCAACACAAACATCAGCATCAACACAAACACCAGCATTGACACAAACACCAGCATCGACACAAACACCAGCATTGACACAAACACCAGCATCGACACAAACATCAGCATCAACACAAACACCAGCATCGACACAAACACCAGCATCGACACAAACATCAGCATCAACACAAACACCAGCATCGACACAAACACCAGCATCGACACAAACACCAGCATCGACACAAACACCAGCATCGACACAAACATCAGCATCGACACAAACACCAGCATCGACACAAACACCAGCATCGACACAAACATCAGCATCAACACAAACATCAGCATCAACACAAACACCAGCATCAACACAAACACAGAGAGGTGAATAAAGCTGATTATAAAGTTGTGTTTCTGTTTACCTGAGCTGCTGCAGAGCATCTTTCACTGCAGAACTCTGAGGATGTTTGCTGCGGATCAATCGAGCTGCAGAGTCGCTGCAGGTCTGCAGTCGATCTTCTCCCACCTCCAGCTGCTTCAGGAAACCTTCAAACTTCCCACGAAGCAGCTGAAACAAGACAGAAAACACGGTTAGACGCTCATCACACCCTGCTGATGGTCAAGAACACGAACCAGCAGCTGTCCTCCAGTAGTTTGATTAATCATAAAACACACTACAGTAACAGTTAACAACCAGACTGTGGTGAGGTGACACCTGGACATGCTGGTAGTCGTTGCCCAGGTCCTGGGATTCTGCCGTCTGTCTCTGCTGGTTCATCCAGTCCTCAAACTCTGAAGCTTCTCGTCTGAACTCGTGGAGATGAAGGACTTCGTTCAGTTTCTGACCCCTGACAGGAGACATGTGGACTCAGGTAGGAAACAACTGAGAAAGCAGATAAACCTAAAACCTGAGGCTCCAGACTGTCCTCCACTACCTGGGTGAACATATTTATATCACATTTATGTACTTTATGTAAATATGATTATGAGCAGTAATATAATTAAATCAATGTACGGATTACTGATCAAAACTACAGGTCACTGCAGTGCCGGGATTTACTGTTAAAACCCATGAAAACAAGAGAAAACCCTAAATACAGACACAAAAGTACAACAAAGAGACTCAAAACAACAACATAGAGCTTTAAAGATCCACAAAGATTCTCAAAACATGGACAAAAAGACTCAGCAAAAATGTACGCAAAATAATGACAGACACAAAAATACAGTTAATAGAAGCAAAACCACAACAAAGAGATTCAAACGACCACATAGATGCTCAAAACATTGACAAAGACACTTGAAAACAGCATAAAGAAGCAAAACTACTACAGACAAACACAAATCCATCACAAAGAGGCAAAAAATCACCAGAAAGAGACAAAAAATACCACAAAAAGAAGCAAAACAACCACAAAGAGATTAAAATAACAAAGAAATTAAAAACAACAACAAAGAAATTAAAAACAACAACAAAGAAATTAAAAACAACAAAGACACTCAAAACTTTGACAAAGACTCAAAACTGCCAGAAAAATAAGCCAAACTACCCCAAAAGGACAAATCCATCCCAAAAAGGCAAAAAAAATAAAATAAATCATAGCCATAAAAATACCATAAAAACAAGCAAAGCAACCATAAAGTCAAACAAAACAACAACAAATACATTCACAACTCTCATAAAAATAAGCAAGACTACCACAAACAGGCAAACCTAACCAAATAGGAGATGCAAAACAGCAAAAACGTACACAAAACAATGACAAAAATACAATTAAAAACATTGATAAAGACACTCAAGAATATTATAAAGATGCAAAACCACTACAGACAAACAAATCCATCCCAAAAAGGCAAAACAACACCAGAAAGACATAAAAATACCACAAAAAGAAGCAAAACAACCACAGTAACACAAAGCCACAAAGATACTCAAAACATTGATGAAAAGACTCAAAAATACCATAAAAATGAGGAAAACTACCATAGAAAGACAGATCCACTTGAATAGGCAGCAAAAATGCATGCAAAATAACACAAGATACCATCAGAAGAAGCAAAACCATGACAACAACTCAAAAACATTAACCCAAAGAGAACCACAAAGACACTCAGAACTACTACAAAGTGACACAAAAAATAAAAGATTAATAATTGAGATTCAAAGCCACTGGGACAAAAACCTGAAAACCACCACAAAAAACGTAAATCCATTAAAACTCACCAAAAACAGACTAAAAATTAACACAGAGACACACTCAAAACCCAGTAAAAACCACCACAGACACAAATCCATTAGAAAGACACCCCAAAACAGCCACAGAATAAATAAATACTGATATAAACCCACTAAAAACCACCACAAAGAGACATAAGTCCACTAGAAAGAGATAGAAATCCACCAAGAACTGACTAAAAAAAGACAGATACACTCAAAACCCACTAAAAACCACCTTAAAGACACATAAATTGTTTAAAAAGAGACACAAAACAGCCACAGTTTAAACAAATACAGATACAAACCCAGCAAAAACACTGACGTGCTCAAAACACACTAAAACCAACACAAAGAGACATAAATTCATTAAAAAGAGACACACAACAGCCACAGACTGAATAAATACAGATACAAACCCACTAAAAACTACCATAAAGAGATTCAAATGATGACAAAAAGACAGAAACATGTAATAAAATTTGGTATAAAATCAGGAGCTGAAGTGGGGACCACATTTAAACAACAGTAAAGAATTAAAAAGTGGGATTCTGTGTTTCCAGGGCCTTTATATGAAGTCCTTTAACATCTCAAAAACACAGTGATTCAAACAAGCAGCTCAGACATTACAGATTCTAAATGTTGAATGAATCCACCTGATATCTGGACTTGTTGATGTTTCAGTCCAGGTGTAGTGGTTTACCTGAGGGCTGCCTGGTGCTGCAGCTGCTGGTGGAGGCTGCTGACTCGACTAGAAGGTCTGCTGAGCTCCTCCAGCCTCCAGTTCTGGAGAGCCTGGTCCACCTGGTCTCCTAACTCCTCCACCTCCACCTCCAGGACCTCCAGCTGACCCTCCAACACCTGGGAACCACCAGAGAACCGTTTACCGACCCTCAGAGGTCCACTGTGGACCAGAGCTCAGATCAGAGTCCTACCTGGTGTTTGGTGATCAAGCTCTGTGTGGCCAGATGGTCTTTGCCGTAATCTTCAGTGTTCACCAGACTGAGCATCTCGGTGAGTCTGGACTCCAGCTCTGAACAGTCCAACAGCAGCTGCACACACATTCAGAGAACATTAGTAAACACAAACAACAACAGAAACCCCACAAGAACACCACAAAAGACACAAGACGCCAAACAAAGAGACTCAAAACTGTAACGACACACAAAAAATACCATAAACAGATACAAAAATACCACAACAAGACTTAGAACCACCACAAACTGATTAAAAGTTGCTAAAAAGAGATGTAAATCCAACACAAAGAGACACAAAACAACCACAAAGAGACACAAAACAACCATAAAGACACACTAGACAACCTCAAAGAGATGGGAAACTAGAGAGACAAAACCAGCACAAATAATAAACTGTAACAGCTTTAGTACTGAGTCTTTCTTCGTCTCACCTGTTCTCTGGTGATGGCCTTACTCAGGTGAGCTGCTCTCCTGCTGCAGGCCTCCTCAAGCTCTTCCCACTCTGCACTCAGGTGGTTGCACCTGAAACAGGAGCACAGATCTACACCGTCACACAATTTGGTAACAACAGGCTGTTTTCCACTACGGGGACTGAGAGGGGACACTCCCGGGGACGAGCCGAATATTCCTCATTAATTGAGTCCGAATATCCGGAGCCCAGAAATGGCTATTCGGGCCAGTCCTAGTTTACGGTGTTGCATAAAGACCAATCTTAAGTTGGAGAATCATTGCTCTTGTTGATTAAGACGGATGCATCCTTCTCATGAAGGAAACTTTGACCATTGAATCTAAAGACAAACAGCTAACATCACCTCTGCAGGACTTCCTCTGTGTCTGATTTACTGGATTTAGCTCGACGTTTTCCTTTTTCCAGGACGTGGTTCAGATGTTTTCGATGGGCGTTAACTTCAGCCTGCAGCTCCTACAGAAACACAGTCTGGTTAATAGATGTTAAAATAAACCTCCACTGAGCTGTTCTGATGAACAAACACTAAACTGGACCCTCCTCAGCCATTAACCCTCCTGTTGTCCTCATTTACAGGCACCAAAAAATATCGTTTCCTTGTCTGAAAAAAATCCAAAAATTCTGCAAAAAAATTCCCAAATTTCTAAAAGTTTGCAAAACTCCAATAATTCCTTAAAAGTTTGCTTCAGAATTTGCATTTTTTTTAAAAAATCCCCCAAATTTGGCAAGAAAATTCTTGTAAATATTCTCAAAAATGTGTAAAAATCTTCCAAAAAAAGTCCTAAAAACATCTAAAGTGATTCCGTATATATCAGTAAAACTTCTAATATTTTCTTTAAGAACATTCACATAAAAATCAACCAAAATCCAGCAAATTTCACTGGATTTTGGTTGATTTTTATGTGAATGTTCTTCAGAAACATTTTTAACATTTCTTTTTTTCCAACAAAAAATGTTCAAAGATTTCCCAAAAATGTTGAAAATGTGGACATCAGAAGTTTGACTGTGAAAATATTTTTTTCCCACATTTTCAAACTTTAAAACGGGTCAGTTTGACCCGCAGGACGACACGAGGGTGAAACACCTGAAACCCGGCCGCTACCTTGTGTTTCTGCATCAGGCTGGTGGCTCCGGCCAGAGATTTGTCGTATCCTGTGGACACCGAGGCAGGAACCCGTTCAGAGATCCAGCTGAGCTCCAGATCCACGTCGTGGTAAAACTCAAACAGCTTCACCGACGCCTCCAGCTGAGCTCGACGCTGGTCCAGAGGCTTCTGCAGGGATTTGAACCTGTGGCACAGAAATCAGCATGATCACCTGTCTGTTCGGACTTTAAACACCACACAGGATATTATTTAAACCTTGTTACAAAGAATAAAGAAAAAACAAACAGCAGTCAATAATAACCCACTTTCTAAAGATCAAAAAGTAAAATTAAGAAATACCTTAAAAACTGAACACATCATTCATTTTTAATTCATTTCAATGAAGTTTTAAAACAACTTTCTTGAAATTTCACAGGTCCTAAATGTCACCTTGAATGCCTTATTTAAGGAAAAGCAAATTATTTGATAAACTGAGGGGGTTAGAAGCACATAGGTCTAAGCCACCACCACTCTTCCCTCCAAGCTGCACATGTGGGCAATTGTTCACTGCTGACGGTCTCTGCACACACAAAATATGCGCTGCACACAAAAAAAATCCAACCTAAATTGAAAATAAAATAAACACATAATTAATTCAGTGCTATTTTTCAGTGTGAGTCAGTGAGTGAGCGGTGACTGGCTGCTGCAGCCAATGATGCGATTCACATCCGTATTTATGCAGCTAGTCTACGTCATTGACAGGCGTCCTTCTGTGCAGCCACCGTTGTTCTAGCTAGCAGAGCGTGAGGCCGATGTGGAGGGAAGACAAGCTAATGATGCTAAGTGCTGCTTATGTTGACCCTTTATAATAATGGCAGTGGCACATCCCCTCACCAAGCCACAGTAAAAAAGAAATGCGATTCTTTTAAGATGGAATGGCTGTCGGAGTTAGGGTTGCCACCCGTCCACACGTCTGTCACACACTCATCCAAACTGTATAATGAACAGAATAAAACACAGGAAATATTAAGGGCAGCCAATTTCATCTTCCTTAGACCTGTGTAGCGAGGACCCGATGCCAGGTCCAGCGCATAGATCTGACTTCTCTGCATGCCCGGTCCTACAGTCCTGTCTCTGGTTGCCTGGTTACAGACGCTGCTGCTCCTGCGCGTTTAAAAATGTCTATACCTGAAACTCCACCACGTCCAAAGAAGCAAAAACGTTTGCAAATGTACCGACGTGAGTGGGAAGAGAGAAACCCCTGGCAGTGGGTACAAGACAAACTGTGTTTTCTGTTGCTCATGGATTAACTGAAGTAAGGCAGCATCAGGGACAAACATGTAAGAACCATGAGAACAGAGAGAATCCAACCAGTAGGTCACAGTTTATCATCATCTAATCATCTCCTGAAGTCCATATGGTGAGAGACATCAGTATCTGGTTGTTAATTTACCAGAGGATGCTTATAATCATGCTGATGTGGTCTGTACTCTACAGTATTTTAGTGACTCAATAAATGCCTAAGTTGTTTTTTTAAAATGCTTTTTAGTTTTTAGTAAACATTTAACAGCCTATATGTGATCAATAAATGGCCTTTGCCTATCTTAAGAAAAACTCACTCAGAACTCTGATATGTTAACAGTACTAAATAAATCAATAAATACATGCATACAAACAAAAATAAGTTAATATATTAACTGTGTTAAGATAAGATTTAGATTTTAAAAACGTTTATGTTTTTGCAGAATCCAGTATTGCTCACTGGTTGGTCATTACATTTTATTAGTTTGATTTCACTGTTTAAAATGATGCCACCTCTTTTCAGACAGAACCTGTGATAATAAAACAATACAACATTTTTAGTTCTGTGTTAATAAAGCACTTAAAGCTTTAAGTATGGCTAAATGCTTTTTTCCAAATTAAATATATCACTCCTTAGGTGGTAGTGGCCCCAAGTTCAGTAAAGTTGGAAAGATATTCACAGATTGGGACTTCCAGCATCAATAACTCATTAGATATAGGTTGTCAAAACGTAAACGGTGCCTCTTTCCCATTGTTGCAAGGCAGACAATGTGCTACAAGCCCAGTTTTATCAAAAGTAGCTGTCTTTCAAGCTACAGGAATAACATTGGTGTCTATGGGGTGAACAGGGTCCGTCTGCAATTTACAGTAAAGAGAGACAAATATTCAATAACTTCACTCTGATACATTGTAGTGTCACTAAAATCACTGCAGCCTTCAACTGGCTCCTGTTGACAAAGTGTTTTAACAGAAATGTAAATGCTGTAATTTGATTCTTTTAATGAACCATGTAACTTGAATGGATGTGATGCTGGTGTGACCACAGTGCAACACGTCTGATGTTGTTCACAGTGGTCCAAGGAACGCTCAGGGAGTTTGTGTGTTTGCTCAGACTCAGGAAAAATTACAGGGAACATTGCTCACAACCCAAATACAGCATTACAGTGGAGCTTCCAATGTTAGACCATTCTGGAAAACACTAAACTTTGAACCCATTTTTCTACAGAAAGTGGATCAGACCACTCTGCTTCCAAACCCTGATTGTCCAAGATGCTTCAAAAATGATCAAAATTATTCAACATGACTTGAAAGTGATCCAGAATTACAGAAAAATTTCCAGAAATGATCTAAAATAACAAAAATGTGTTCAGAATGACATGAATGTAGCCTGAAATGACTGGAAAATGATCCAAAATCAGTCAGAATTTCTCTGATCTAGAATGACCGAAAACTTGCAGAATGACCCTAAATTTGTCAAAGCTGCTTTAAAAATCATCCAAAATGACTTGAAATTTGTCTAAAATGACTTGAAAATGATCCAAAATTGCAGAAAATTTGTCCAGAATTACACAAAAGTCAGAAATGACAAAAATATTCCCAAAAGACTCAAAAATTGTCCAAAATTACTGAATTCTTTTATTTATGAGAAGTGGATAAAACTGACCTCGTTTGAGGTTTTACTGAATCTAAAATGAATTAACTTCTACTTTCTCCCTCCTGGTCTCTTGTCTCGACTGTTTAACCTCGTATTTTAATATTGTGGTGGATCATTTAAATTGTAGAGAACCTGAACTCTCTGAAACTCCTGTTTTACTACATAAAGAAAGATAGTTTGAGGGTGCAGAGATCATATTTTAACTACTGAGGGTTTACAGGAGGTGAAATATAAATGTTAGGGTTGAAAATAACTGATTAACAGACGTTTTACTGGAAGCTGAACCTCTGTGGCTGCAGACTAACTTACAGAGTGAGGTACGTGTCCGTCTCCTGCAGGATCCTGTGAGAGTCGAAGTGGTTGGAGGCCAGATGTTGAGCTCTGCTGACGATGGAGTTGATCTTCTCCGCCAGCTCCTTGGCCTCCTGCTCCAGCTGCTGATGCTCCTGTAAACACAAACACATCATTTATTAGAGAGCGTTCACTGTAAAGACGCAGCGCTGCTTCAACGTTAGCCTCACCTTCAGCAGCTGTCGGCTGGAGCGCAGGTCGTGACCTTTGGAGGCGTTGTTCAGCATCCACTGGATGGCCTCGATCTTCAGCTTGGCGTCCTGAGGAGAGGAGAACAACTTCTCTCAGACTGAAGCTTCTGTTTGGTCTTTAATGGACGGGTTGTGTTGCTCTAACTTTCTCTTAACCCTAACCCACCTAATATTGATCTTCTTCCAGCTTCTACAGACTGGGACTCATCAGACAGTATTGTGGTTTATCCTCAGACATTCATCTAGAAATGTCTTTAACACCTTTTGCTAGAGATCCTCACATTCCCACTTCTGTTCTTCACTGTCAGGACTATGTATCCACTGTGGTAGTCCTGGTCAGGTTCACACCAAACATCTGGACTCCATCTGAACTCATTTATCTTCATCTGACCAAAGAATGCGATTTTGAGTTCTGCTGTACACTTCTGGTTAGTTCTGGACAGATTTTGGCATTCTCAACAATTCTTAGCTTGTTTTGGAAAGTTCTACGCAATTTTTGACCAAATTTGAGTCAATTTTCTAAAAACTAATTTGGACAAGTTTCCAGTAATTTTGCACACATTTAAGTCATTTTAGACAAGTTTCCAGTAATTTTGCACACATTTAAGTCATTTTAGACAAGTTTCCAGTAATTTTGCACACATTTAAGTCATTTTAGACAAGTTTGGAGTTATTTTGGGCACATTTCAAGTCGCTTTAGACATGTTTAGAAAAACAGAAATGGATTGTTGCTTCGATGTACACTGTAAATACAGATGAAATTATCTACATCTATCTGCAAACTCACTGGTCCTACTCTGATTTTACTCTATAATCGTGTGCCACACCTGGATATAAACCCAGCTCCTCCTCCTGCTGTGGTTTACCTGCAGCAGCTCCATCAGCTGCTCCTGTTGTCCCGCCTGCCTCAGTTTATCTCCTCTGTCGGCCATCTTGTCCTGCAGCCTCCTCCATCGGCTGCTGAGCACAGAGGACTTCCTGCTGATGCTCTGACTGTTGTGATGCTCCTCAGCCAGCATCTCCTGTCCCAGCTGAACACAGTAAATTTTACATGAACCATCAGAGAACCAGCTGGTAGAAGTTCTTCATTAAACTGGAACCAGTGGACGTCCGTTTACCTGAACCAGTCTGTCCAGCCACACCTGGTTGGCCTGCATCTCCTTCTCGGCCGCTTCATGCTTCTTCAGCTTCCTGAGGATGTTGGTCGGGTCGCGGTACGACTCGTCTTCAGCCACCTTAAACTTCTCCTCCATCCACAGGAGCAGCTCCTCAGCGTCTCTCTGGAACTCCTGAAGCACAAAACACCAGAGAACTGACGATATATCCCAAAATGACAGAAAACATTTAAAACACGAGATTATTCTGGTAGTTGAAACGATGCAGAGCAGTGAAGTTAAATATCTGTGGTTGCTTCAGTTGGTATGATGAAGAAGAAGAAGATGATGATACCTGGTACTTCTTGGAGGCCAGCAGCAGGTTCCTCCTCTGTCTGCTGCTTTCTTTCAGCCTCTTGTTGGCCTTCTGGATGCTCTTGCTGCGCTCCTTGATGCTAAAAGACCACAACACAACACCTGTAACCATGGCAACACTCACAAAGATGGAGACAGCAGCAGCTTCAAAACGCTCAGAAGATAGAAGCATAACTGAAAAAAGCAGACTAAAATGTCAATGAGGGAAAGGATTTTGTTTTAGATGTATTAATATAATTTATATTGCTGAACTAACTGAACCCCAAAACCTGCAACCCTGTTTGAAAGGCTTGTCTCCTTTAAAAAAAACTATTTGGAACATAAAAAATTTGCTAAAAATATCAAAACCAAAAAGAATAGTTTTCAACTTTCTAAAGATGAAAATGTCAAATAAAAAAAACCTACACACTGAATGAATAATTAATTTTCAATTAATTCCATCTGTTTGAAGAAAACTTGCTTAAAAAAAGTGATCCTAAATGACCTGAAAACGATCCAGAATCACAGAAAATTTCCCAGAAATGATCTAAAATATCAAAAATTTGTTCAGAATGACATGAAAATGGTCTAAAATTACTGGAAAATGGTCCAATATCAGCCAGTTTTTCTCAAATGATTAAAAATGATCCAGAATGACACTAAATTTGTCCAAGGTGCTTTAAAAATCATCCAAAAAGACTTAAAATGTGTCCAAAATGCCTTGAAAATGATCCAAAATTACAGAAAACTTTCCAGAAATGATCTAAAATATCAAGAATTTGTTCAGATTGACGGGAAAATCGTCTAAAATGACTTGAAAATGATTCAAAATTGCCGATAATTAGTTCAGAATTACAGAAAAGTTGTCAGAAATTCCTCAAATCTTCACAGAATGACTCAAAAAAAATGTCCAAAATTACTGAAATCTGTTAAATTAAAAAGAGATTTAAACAATAAAGTGAAAATTATTAAAAGTGACTGAAAACTTGCAGAATGACATGAGGGGGTCAGAATGGTCAAACAGTTAGATCACTCTGCTTCTAACCTCCTCATGTCATTCTGCAAGTTTTCAGTCGCTTTTAATAATTTTCACTTCATTCTGAACAGATTTAAGTCATTTTGGGAAGATTTTTGTCATTTCTGACAACTCTTCTGTAATTCTGGACAAATTTTCTGCAATTTTGGATCATTTTCAAGTCATTTTAGACAATTTTCATGTCAATCTGAATACATTTTTATCGTTTTAGATCATTTGTGGAAAAATTTCTGTCGTTCTGGATCATTTTCAAGTCATTTTGAACACATTTTGAACCATCTTAGAGCCTAAAGGTTTGGAAGCAGAGTGGTCTGACCCACTTTCTGTAGTTTTTAGTTAATGTGTTGCTACACCCCTTCAGTTCTACGTGTGAGCCCAAGTTTTTTGCAAAATAATCTAATAAAATCTTTAGTTTTTTTGAAGAACAATGCCTTTGAATTAACAGTTAACTTGTAGAAAAGATAAAGAAAATGTAGAGTGATGTTATTTTATCATGTATATCTGTTCATCCATCGATGTTCAGTTTTTACAATCAACTCGACAGCGTTCACAAACTAAACAACGTTCTACCTTCCAGATGTTTCTTACTGTTTAGCAGCGTAGTGTTGTTGGTCCATCAGTTCTTTGCTGCGTTGGCTGAAGTTGTCCACCCGCTGGTCCAGAGCCTTCAGGAGGCCTTCTAGTTCTTCCTGTCGGCCCAGCAGGCTGTGAACGCTGTCCACCGAGTCCTGAATCAATCAATCAGTAATAATCAATAACACCGTTTAGATTCACATTTAGTGGTGAACTCTCAGTATCGTCCTCACCCCGACGTCTTTGACCCTCAGTCGGGCTTCGTGTCCGGACAGCGTCGCCTCGATCCGGTCTCCTTCCTGGTTCAGCCTCTGTAGCTCCACCCCCTGTTCCAGACGCTGCTTCTTATTGGTCCACAGTTTGTCCAGCTTGGACCAATCGGCGCCGAGTTCCTCCAGGGTTTGCTTGATGTCGACGCCGCCAGTCGAGCCGTGATGGAGGGATTTACCCAACTTCTCCATCTCCGTCAGTCTGAGAGGCACAAACAGCTTTTAGAGGTCATTAATATTCATTATACTGACAAATATTAGAAAAAAAGAAGCAATTGATAAATAAATCTGCCTAATAACGTTCTGCTCAAACCCCTGATTAGTTATATGAATTCAGTTGCTGCCAAATAGAGCTGAACCATTTGGGAAAATTATGTAACTGTGATTTTGCTGGCTGATACTGTCATTTATTTTTGCAATCTAATTTTTAAAACTAAAGATTCAGTTCAGTATTTAGTGTGTAACAGATTTAAAACATATGAGACACAAAATTTTTTTTTTTTTTTTTTAAACAAACAACTCAAAAAGACTTGAAACTTGATCACAGTAATCAAAAACTGTCCAGTTACACAAACGGCCAAAAACAATATGAAATGTGTTCAAAATTAACCTAAACCGGATGAAAAACTTTATCAGAAATTGGACAAAATAACTTGAAATTTGTCCAAAATGACTCAGCAAAACAACAGAATGACTTTAAAGAGATTCATGGACAAACAAACAAACAAAAAGATAAGTAACCAGAAGAGGATCTGCCCACCAGGTGCTGGATGAACAAAAGGAGACAAATCTTAGACAAATATGAGGTCAAAATTTAAGATGTATGATGGACAATTACCACACGAGACACAAAAAACATACAAAATAACTAAAAACTTATTCAAAATTACTTGAAACTCATCTATAATAACTGAAAAAATGCCAAATTGTCACACATGCAAAAAAATATTCTAAATTTGTCCGAACTCACTCTAATCCTGAATAAAGTTTGTTGTGAATAGTACAAAATAACTCAATAACTGTCCAAAAATACAAAAATTCTCTCACAGGAGACACAAAAAACATCCAAAATAATTAAAAAGTTATTCAAAATTATTTGAAGTTCATCTGTAACTACTTTAAAATATTCAAAATTAGTCCAAATTTACTCTTAAGCTGACTAAAAAATATGAAAAAAGAAGCTAATGCTAAATAAAACTACCTAAATAATGATCTGCTGCAATAAAACCCTTGCTTTTAGAAGGCCATATTTTAAAAACTGTTAACTTTAAATTCAAACCAAGTATTCCCAGAGACGCCAGTCATCCTGAAGCATTTTTATTTTTAGACATTCCTAAAAACTGACTGATCTAACGCCACTCTCTAGCTGACAGCTTTAGTTAATTAAATACATTTCTTTGTGTTGTTATTTTGTGTTTCTGCTTTGTGTCTTCATTCCACCTGCTCCTCTGCTCCTCCATCTCCAGCCTCAGCTCCTGGTGTTGTTCCAGCAGAGCTACAGCCGAGGCCACGTCTCCGGCCGACTCCTCCTGCAGGAGGCGCTCCTGGACCGACCCCGCCCAGCGCTGCAGCTCCTTGGCCTGCTGCTGGAAGCTCTGCAGCCGGCGGGCGTCCTCCAGGTGGCGCTGTCTGTCTGCGGCCTGACGCTTCACCTGAGAAAAAAATCTGTATTACTACACTTTAACAGCACACAGAGTGAAGATTAATAATAGTTTCATAACCAAACCAGTCGACACACTGAGTCCTTGGAGTTAAATTTAGGATTATTTTCTGTACTAATCGATCAACCGACTGGTTTCAAAATGGTCCCAAAGAGAGAGAAGAGTCTCCACCCCGCTGAACTACAAAAGCCTCCACCAAACCAGAGCTAAAAATCACAATTCATTCATAACATTTTCTGTCTGGCTTTAAATTGGAACTTTCTCAACAGTTTGAAGAGGGTTCTACACTTCTACAGTTTCATTTAGCAGACACTGCTATCCAAAGCGACGTACTTCTGAAAGTAGAAACAACACCAGCAAGGATCTAGTCAGGAGAAAACAACCTGGATAAGACTCATAAAACAAGTTCAAATTTGTTCTCTCTAGAGATGCAACTAAAAAACATGCTAATTGTTGATTATTTCCTGGATTATTCGATCAGCTGTTTAGTCTGGGTTGACAAATGTCTTGTTTTGTCCAAAGATCTTCAGTTTGTCACAGAAGACAGAAACCAGAAAATATTCACATTTAAGCAGCAGATATGAGACAGTTTTAATTTAAAAATTGCTCAAACCACTCAGCTGATTACCAGAAGAGTTGGTGACCAAGAACTAACTGATAACCTGATGGTGTAATGTAATGTCCGTGATGAAGAAGTGAATCCTACCTGCTTCAGAAGAGCCTCCAAACCTCGAACCTCCTCCATGATGGCGGCACTTTCTGCTGGACTGCAGTCCTGCTTCCTGCAAAACACAAAACCGTCACCATGATGTTGATTCAGACTGCAGCTTCTGTTAGGGAACACAGACTTCAGCTGGCAAACATGAAGAAGGCTGAATTCCAGTTTCTAGAAATGTCAGTTCATGAGTCGTCGTCTCAATCACTGTTAAAATGTTTTCCATCAAGACAGAAAACACTCAAATATTTACAACTTCTTTTAGGTCCTTAATGAGTCTTGACAAAAATTGCAGCAACATTTCAGATGCATGTATTATTATTATTTGCATTGCAAATATTAGTTTACATTTACTATGTAAATTAGTCTAAACCTGGCTAAAAAAAAATGTGAATTTTACAAAAATCACTCAATTAATGTACAAAAATTGTCTCAAATACCTGAAAATCTGAAAAAAAGAATTGTCAAAAACAATAAAGAAAAAACGTGAATGATTTAAAACTGTGACTGTCACACAATCAGTCACATAAAAATTCACTATAAATCAAAATTTAAAATGTATGGAGAATTACCACACGAGACACAAAAAACGTCCAAAATAACTAAACAGCGAAATTCACTGGATTTTGGTTGATTTTTTTGTGAATGTTCTTCAGAAACATTTTTAACATTTCTCTTTTTTCCACCAAAAAATGTTCAAAGATTTCCCAAAAATGTTGAAAATGTGGACATCAGAAGTTTCACTGTGAAAATATTTTTTTTCCACATTTTCAAACTTTAAAACGGGTCAATTTGACCCACAGGATGACACCAGGGTTAAGGAAGACTCCTTCTCTTAGTAACTCTAATGCAGACCCACAGAGACCCTCTTCAGTCCTACAGAGTGGATAAATCTCTCACATCTTGGCGATGCTCTTCAGGTAGGAGATCTTTCCCTCCAGGACCTGGATGTCTCTGAGGGCCTGGCTCTGGTTCTTCTCCTCGTTCTGCAGAGTGAAGGAGCTGCAGCCGACGTCCACGGTGTTCATCTGGGACATCTGAGACTGAAGCTGGACTCTAGCTTCTTCACAGCTCTGCAGGAACGACTGGACGTCGGCTGTACTCAGCAGCTCCTGAGCTTTTTCATCCTTCAGCTGCTGGATTCGATCCCACCTAAAGGACAGAAGAACCAGAGTCACCTGAGATCCACAAGAACCTGATCAGTGCATGAATAAACTAACCAGTCCACCACCCGAACCTCCTCAGAACATCTGGTTCTTCATCTCCAGTAACTTTATCAATGATCAGAGTTCTACCTTCAGACTGGGAATATTTCCAGAGTTCCAGGTCCTTCAAGTCCATAGAGGTGGGTCCAGATTTATCACTTTTAATGGACTTTTGCCATCATTTGTGAGCCTCAGAACTTCATCAGTCCAGCAGATAGAACCATGACATTTAGGAAGAAAAACATCTGACTTCTGATAAAAGCTGACACCATGTTACCACGAAAAGGTGAAAATACCACATAAAGACACAGGATCACCAGAAAAGAAGCAAAATCGCCATAAAAAGATACAAAATCACGACAGAGGGACAAAAAGTCACAACAGAAAGAGATACGTGACCATATGAAAATGCAAAACCACAACAAAAACGCAAAAAATCATTACAAAAAATCAGGAATCATTACAACAGAGTTGCAAAATCACCATGAAAAGATGCAAAATGACTACAAAATGGGTTAAAATTATCACAAAAATAGGGGTAATTGTCAGAAAAAGACACAAAATCAACACAGAAGTGCAGAAATTACTAGGGCTGGACCGAATATCCGAATAATCGGCTCGTTTCTTCCAACCCTCGGTCTGTAAATATTCATATTTATGAAGGTAACATTCATTAAATATATTCTACTTACAGCAGAAATCAGGTGATTCTGAGGAGGTCAGGCAGGAAGTTTGTCCAGATTTGGTTGATTTTATCTGAAATGTTTCTGTTTCGTCACCTGCTGGAGACTCTCCTCTGTCTGGCCTGGATCTCCTTCTGCTTACTGTGGCGACTCTTCACCAGCTCCTCCCCCAGTTTGATGATGTCATCCAGCTGGCCCCGCCCACTCACCAACTCCGTCAGGAAGTTCTGAAACACAAAGTTGAGGTCAACGCCTGCTGGATCCAGAATGTAAAGCCGTCAGAGCCAGCGTGGTTTCAAACTACACCTCTGAAATTTTTTTTAAGAAATAACTAAAATTCAAAAATCAAGTTTTCTAACACTGAAGGTCAGGCAGAACCCCCCAAAAAATCTAAACTAATTAACCTTTATTGTCATTTAGCTGTACAAACACACAAAAAAGAACATAATGTAAAACAAACACATCCCTGAGATGTATGGAAGTTAAAATGAAGTAGAAATATTCTGTTTAAAGTGTCCGTAGCAGCAGCCTTAGTGTTGAAAGTGACTCAGTGAGATTATAATAATTTAAAACTATAACTAAGGTGCAGTTGTTTCCAGATAAAAAGAAAAAAAAGCTGAATAAGGACTTTAAACACAGACTGATTTTAAGGGTCTTTCTGCGTCACACTGAGTTCAGTCTTCACCTCGTACTTGGCCTGAACGACTCCCAGATTGTCTCCGTCGGTGCTGAAGGTGTTCAGGACGTTCTCCTTGTCCTCCATCCACGACTCAAACTCCTGGCAGCTGTTGTAGAAGCGATGCAGACGCAGCGTTTCCTCCAGAATCCTCGTCTTCGACTGAAAACAAACAGTTATGATGTTACAGGACAAGCTGACCTTCATGCTTTAACTCCTGCAGACTACATTTCCCACGCTGCCCCTCTCTCACCTTCACCAGGCTGTAGAGGGAGTTGTAGTCCTGGTCCAGACCGGCCTGTGTTTCCTCCACCGTGTCTCTCTGGTACTGCAGGTCCGGCATCCAGGCCGTTTGGATCTCCGTTGTGCTTCGACGCATCGAGCGGCTTCGCCTCGGACGACTCAGCTTCCTGCTTGGGCTTTCTGGCACGCCATTGGTGGAGACGGGCGGGGTCGAGGGAGGAGCCTAAACAGGGGAAGATATTTTAGTTTTTAAAAGTTTAACTTCTTAAGAGTCTTCATCAAACTGTGGAACAGAAATTTAGGTTATAAAACGTAATTTTATAAGCTTTAAGGCTAAATATTAATCATTAATTAGAAATGTTTTTCATGTAGCACCTTTTAATACAAGTTAAATATAAATAAAAGTACTTTACTAGTGCACAGCTTCCAAAAATAATTGATTTAAAGCGTATTAATTATTGATTTGATTACTGATCATACCGTGGCTGGCAGCAGGGTCAGGTAGGTTTTGGGGATGACCTGCTGGTTTCCTCGACTGTCTTTAGCCACAACTTTGTCTTCGTCCGGCCCAGAGCCGGCGATCGTCACTATCTCGTTACGATCCCACAGGAACGGACCTGAAAATAGAATTCAAGATTAGATTTCACATTTTACAGCACATGCATGTTAATATTTTACTTTTTTTATCTCTGTATTTCCCCAGTTTACTTCCCGTGAACGTCAAAAACTGCAAACATCTTGCAGAATCAAAAGGTCATGATAGTGTGAATGCTTGACAGAAAATTACATGAAAATCAGATTTGTGTGCAGACTCTACCTTTTAAAGGTTATCGTCTTAGGGCCAGTTTACACAACAACTGTTTTAGGATGAAACAAAGGGTTTGTTGAGTTGCGGCCTCCGGTTTACACAGAAACTTTTGAATACGGCCTCCAGAGTGCTTTGTGCGTCACACTTTTATTCTAGTTGCCATGACGAACAGGACGACAACAAGAACAGTGGCAGACTACCCTGTCAGGCTGTACTTCTTCTGGTGTGTGGAGGAACAGGTAGTGGTCATGTGGGGTGTTCCTCTACAAACTTACATCGCCGACTACTGGCCTGGCATGCACACTGCAGCGGTTTCAGTCCTTCCAGCGTTCCCACAGAAACGCAGATTTTTTCACTCTGTTGTTGTGTAAACGCAACAAGGCAAAAGACATATTTTTGTGTTTTCGGGTGAAACATAGTCCCGTAAATGTTGCCTTAAACTTCTGATCAGCTGATGAGCAGCCTGTTTGAGTTTAAATGCAGTTTTTAATAAATTATCCACTGTCCTTTGAAGATCTACTTACAACCCAGTTAAGATCCACCAACGTAAAATGTGAATTCTCGTAAATTTTCCTCTAGTCTTCAGATGTTGTTCAGGAGTGTAAATAATGACCCTCAGGTTCTGTTCAGCTGTCCGCTTATTTATCAGCAGCTCTTTGAGATTGGCTAAAAATTTTTATTCCCAAAAAATTTTCTGTTTGTAGTCAAAGCCGCTGCCTCTAAATCTGACCAAGTAGCAGCTTTAAAGCATCCCTTCCTCTGTGCCCTGATTGGTCCAAACACATGAAAACATCATCACACTGTAATCTTGAGTGCCATCCTGAGGTCTTTTTGTTTTCCGTTCGTTACCTCGGCTGAATCTGAAGCGGACCTTGGCTCTGCTTGGTTCGCTCTGAGGGGCGGAGCTTACAGAGCCCCTCCCACTCCGGGCTTTGAGTGATGAGGTCACCGTTGCTGGCCCCGCCTCCTCCTCGCTGGAGGAGTCGCTGTATTGGATCATCTTAATCTGCTGAGGTTCCGCCTGCACAGGAAGAGAAACACCACCTCAGTTCTAGTGTCACACTCTAGACCAGAGTGTCAAACATGCGGCCCGTGGGCCAGAACCGGCCCCCTTGGGGTTCCAATTCGGCCCACGGGACAACTTTGTAAAGTGTGAAAATTACAGAGAAGACATTATATAGTATGAAGGTGGCTTTTAACAAAAAATAGACAAAAAGCACAAGCCAGACAAAGTGGAAACACAAAACGACAAAAACACGACACAAAAGTCAAAAGTCAGACAAAAAAGACAAAAAAAAACAACAAAAATGAGACACAAAATGACAAAAATGAGACAAACGACACGAAATAAAACAAAAAAAGGAGACAAAAAGTTAGACAAAACACCTAAAGGGACAAAAAAATGAGACTAATGACACAAGTGAGACAAAAAACACAAAACGACAACAACGAATGGGGGTGGGGGGCACTCTGAACTACGGGAGCCCAGAGGGAAGGCGTTGGTGGCGGATGTTGATGAGAAAATCAATTTTCATTAAAACAAGTCGACATTAAGTACAAAGTCGAATTAATCGATAAAATAGGTTTATCGCCCAGCCCTACTAATTTACAATCTGCAGTTTATGTCTTCTCTGGAAGTTTTACACTTTGAGGGCCGGATTGGACCCTCTGGAGGACCGCTGTTGGCCCACGGGCCGCATATTGGACACCCCTGATCTAGATGATCATTGATAACAGCTGCACAACAAAACTATCAGACTTCATATATCCAAATAATCGATAGGATACTCGATTAGCAGTCTGAACTCACAGTCAGAGCCGTCAGCTGTGCTGCACTCTTGGCCTGCTCCGACAGCCTCTTCATCTCCGACACGTACGCCAACAGGTCCTTCTCCAGCCTCTGGTGGCGCTGCAGCAGCAGACTAGTGCTCGACTCGTCCTTCCCATGATCCTCGCTGGTCAGCAGCGGCTTCCTGTCATCCAGCCAGGAGTTAGCCTCGGCCACATCTGCAAAGTACTGATGGGAGGAGGAGGAGTTAATGAACCCGTCCATGGAGGAATGAGAACCAGAAGCCAAACTAATGGAGACACAGCAGGAGGAGAAGATACTGACTGGATGGTTAAAAGCATCATGTGGCACCATCACAGGAAGTAAAAAGCTGATGAAATGTGAAAACAAACATCCTGTAGAGATAAGAAAGTAATTTAACATCAAGACAATCAAGAATTACAGACTAAACCACTAAAACCCTGAACCCACAGAGCCTCCTTATCTTACAAATCCTCATTTTATCCCTGATGGGAAAGAAGATATTCTATTATATTATTATACGACGACAGAAAAAGAGACAAAAAATGAGTAAGTTGAGAACAAAACTACAAAAACGAGACACAAAACAGGAAAAGAAAGACATAAAATGGCAAAATGACAATAAATAAATTACCACAGCAGGAACATAAATATTTAATGCTATCAGCTGCTAATTATACTGTACTATGGGGTCGTTATTCTAGAAAACTTCTTTTCTACCTGTAATTCCATGTCTCACCTGTTTGATGGCGGCGGCGGCCTGCAGCCTGTCACGCCGTGATGTCACTTCCTCCGTCAGGTGGCTCCACTGCTTCTTTAAGGTTCTGATCCACTTCTGGACGGCCCGCTGGTTCTCCTGACTCTGCTTGGACATCAGGTCCTGACCCCGACCCAGAACCCCCCGATACAGAGACTCCTGGGCCTGGAGCTCCGCCTCCAGCACCTGGCAGGAAGTAATCAGATTACTTCATTAAACTGAGCAGATTTTATCTCCAGATGTTTTCAGGAATCCTGTCAGGCATCAACACTCAAATTCAAGCCTTCAAAGAAACAATCATTCACTTAAAATGCTGAATTGTATACATTAAATATTTAAGGTTAATCATCGTATTTTTTAAAGTTTCTCTCTTTAAATGATTTGATTTACTTCTTTCTTCAATGTTTATGCTTTATAGTTATAATTTAAAACCGGTTTGCAACATTTCTTTCTGTTTTTACAGTGTCTGGCTGATAAATTGTGTAATTCTGGTGACACGTCTTTTCAACCGAACAGCGGGTTTTAGAGGTCAGATGGTTAAGATATCTTGTGAAGTTTCCTGATGTGACTCTGTGTACATTCCTGGGGATTAATAAAAATGATGCATGCATGTAAAATGTGCAAAGGTGATTTTTCTGTAAAGTTTTAATGCTGCATTGTTTACTGGCAAGCAGTCCTTCTTGGCAATCTGCTGCCCGTCTTCTATCTGTAGACGGAATGTTAGCTGTGGAATAGTGTGACTCCCAGTGTGAAGCTGTGGGTCTGACCTTGTGTTTGTGCTGAGCCAGCTGGATGTGGTTCAGGTCTCGTCCCAACCCGGCGGTCTGCAGCTTCACCCAGCGTTCGTAGAGCCAGGCCTCCAGCTCCTCACCGTCATAGAAGAACTCAAAGAGCCGGAGCTGAGCCTCCAGCTGCCTCCTCCTGATCAAACAGAGGACAGATGGAGGTGGAACGAAGCAGCAGCAGCACGTCTGAATCTCAATGAATCTAACTTTATTTATAAAGCACTTTTCATACGCTTTAAATGCAACACAGTGCTTTACAACATTTAAAAACATTAAAAACAAGAAAACCCATCCCTCCCTCACTCCATATATACACACACACACACGCACACACACTCTCACCACTGACAGCAGGAATCTGCTGCTAGATCTGCTGCTTAGAGAACTGAACAAAACGAGACACAAAACAAGAAAAATAACACAAAAACAACAAAAACGAGACACAAGACAAGAAAAACAAGACACAAAACAAGAAAAACAAGATAAAACAAGAAAAATGACACAAAAACAACAAAAACGAGACACAAGACAAGAAAAACAACACACAAAAACAAGAAAAATGAGACAAAACAAGAAAAACAAGATAAAACAAGAAAAATGAAACACAAAACAACAAAATCGAGACCCAAAACGACACAAATGAGACACTAAACAAGAAAAACGACACAAAACGACAAAAATGAGACACAAAATCACACCAAACCAGACTGCTGTGAAAGGAAAGTGAAGACAACCTGCTGCTGCTCAGAGACACCAGAGACTTGTACTGAGCGTCCAGAGCTCTCACTCTGCTCTGGATCTGCTGACCGTCTCGGACTTTCCCCTGGAGGACAGAAACAGGAGTCAGAGACCACGTCCCCTAAAAATCCTCCCTCAACACTGTGACATCTTAATCCGTTGTGTACCTTGAGCGCTCTGCTGCTGATGGCGGCGATGGTTTCACCGTGAGAGGAGATCTGAGCTTCCAGAAGGTCCTGTTTCTGCAGCAGAGACTCCACCTCGGCCAGCTGCCTCCCCAGATCAGAGGAGCTCGCCTGGGACTGCAGAGGACACACTGATTTATTTATTGGTGCTTCAGAGATTTATAACAGAATTCTCCTCCAGCAACAACATTCAGAAAAATCCTGAAGTGTTTCTACTGGCTTCGATTTACTCTTAATGGTTTTCAAACTGGAAAAAACATTTTTATTTTCTTCCATTTTTATGTTAAAGCAGATTCATATACTGAGCTAAAACAGCCAACTTTTTGTAGGTGACAAAACCATCAATGCATTGGTCTGAGGGAGCAAATCTGTGTCTCTTTGTGGTCATTTTGTGTGTCTTTGTGGTCATTTTGTGTGTCTTTGTGGTCATTTTGCGTCTCTTTCTAGTCATTTTGCATCTCTTTCTAGTCATTTTGCATCTTTCTAGTCATTTTGCAACTTTCTAGTTCGTTTTGCGTCTTTTTGTGGTAGTTTTGCATCTTTTTGTGGTCATTTAGTGTCGCTTTCTAGTCATTTCGCGTCTTTTTCTAGTCATTTTGCATCTTTCTAGTCATTTTGCAACTTTCTAGTCGTTTTGCGTCTTTTTGTGGTGGCTTGCGTCTTTTTGTGGTCATTTTGTGTGTCTTTGTGGTCATTTTGTGTGTCTTTGTGGTCATTTTGCGTCTCTTTCTAGTCATTTTGCGTCTTTTTGTGGTCATTTTGTGCCTTTTTGCATCTCTTTCTAGTCATTTTGCGTCTTTTTGTGGTCATTTTGTGCCTTTTTGCATCTCTTTCTAGTCATTTTGCGTCTTTTTGTGGTCATTTTGTGCCTTTTTGCATCTCTTTCTAGTCATTTTGCGTCTTTCCAGTCATTTTGCAACTTTCTAGTCGTTTGGCGTCTTTTTGTGGTAGTTTTGCGTATTTTTGTGGTCATTTTGCGTCTTTTTGTTATGATTTTGCGGCTCTTTCTAGTCATTTTGAGTCTCTTTGTGATAATCTTTCTTCCATTTTTATGTTAAAGCAGATGTCCACAGCTAAAAAAAAATAAAAATCAGGAGAAAGAAGAACAATCTTTAAACACAAAACAAGATTTAAATGACAGGAGCAGCCAGAAAACAGGAGGTAATATCTGTAGTTGTGAGTGAGGAGCAGGTTTGGGGATTTCCTGCTGTCAGAGCTTTCTTTAGTTTTGTTATAAACTCACCTGCAGCTCTTTCAGCTCCTGGGAGACGAGCTCGATGTCTCTGAGGATGCTCAGAGTGTCGACTACATTTCCCAGCAGCACCCTCTGCTCCTGGAGCTGCTGCAGCAGGTCCTTCCATCGGAGGCTGATGTTCTCCTCCCTTAGAGACACACAGATAGACCAAAATATACAGATATATACAGATATATGCTGTGGAAAACAAATGTGATTTCAGAGAATTTCTCCTTACTTTTGAATTAAATGTAAAAAATATCAATAAAATTTCATAAAATACACTGATTTTTTTATTTTCATGTAAGATAACATGAAGCACAAAAATGTAACTGTGTTTAAAGAAAATAAAAATGTTTTGACATTAAAAAACCTTTACAATACATTTCTAAATTGTCAGAATTCCACAAATAAATCTTTTTGATTTAATCAAGCTCTTAAATTCAAGTTTACATCTGTAACTTCTGATACAACTAGAGAAAGCAATCAAAGATTTGTTCCGGTGATTTTCTGTAACTACAGAAATTTTCACAACAAAAATGTTGAATAAATGTGTTTTTATTAGTGTGTAACGTCTTTAAGCTTCTGTCACATTATTCATATATATGTCTAATTAATATTATTATATATTATGGGTAATTTACTATTTTAATGTCGTTTTATTAAAAAGAAAAAAATTACACACGATCTTGTGTAAAATTAAGGCTGGGAAATCCATTTTATTATTGATAATTTACTGCATTTTTCTGGCTTTTATTATTGATAAATAACTGTATTTTTTGTTTTTTATTATTGATAATTTACTGTATTTTTATGGTTATTATTGATCATTTACTGTAATTTTATGTTTTTTATAATTTACTGTATTTTTCAGTTTTTTAATGTTGATAATTTACTGTATTTTATGTTGCTTTTTTAATGATGGCTTTTATTTGTTATATTGCAGTATTTTTCTGGCGTTCCAGCTGCCAGAATATACATGATTTAGTTTTTTATTTTACACTGTTGATGTACAACAGATAAATTTCAACCCAGAGTGTATCGGTCCTGGCTCCTACCTCCTGATCACCTGCTCCTTGCTGTGGTAGTTTCCTCTCTCGATGGACTTAGCCATGTCTCTGAGGGCCGTGAAGCGAGGCTCTCTGGCCAGAGCGTCGGTGGACAGAGCCTCCAGACGCCGACCGGCTGCCAGAGCCTCCTCCAGCGTGGACAAACCTCGGATGTCCTGCCTCCGGATCAGACGCAGCGTGTCCTCCAGGTAACCCTCCCTCAGAGCCGCCTGATGGCAGGAAACCAACACATTCAGGTTTTAAGGTGCTCAAATCCACTTATCCTGACCTTGAACAGATCACACACTGTTACAGTACATTTATTTTAGGTTTATTCATCTCTGGAGGGAAATTAAGTCGCTTTATGGTCACGTCGCATCATTTTGTGTCTCCATGGTCATTTTGAGTCTCTGTGTGGTCACTGTGCATCTCTGTGGTCATTTTGCGTCTCTTTCTGGTCATTTTGTGTCTCTTTCTGGTCATTTTGCGTCTCTTTCTGGTCATTTTGCATCTCTTTCTGGTCATTTTGCGTCTCTTTCTGGTCATTTTGCGTCTCTTTCTGGTCATTTTGCGTCTCTTTCTGGTCATTTTGCGTCTCTTTCTGGTCATTTTGCGTCTCTTTCTGGTCATTTTGCGTCTCTTTCTGGTCATTTTGCGTCTCTTTCTGGTCATTTTGCGTCTCTTTCTGGTTATTTTGCGTCTCTTTCTGGTCATTTTGCGTCTCTTTCTGGTCATTTTGCGTCTCTTTCTGGTCATTTTGTGTCATGCTGCGTCTTTTTGTGGTCATTTTGCATCTTTTTTCAGTCAATTTGCATCTTTTCATGGTCATTTTGTGGTCATCTTGCATGTTTTTTCAGTCATATTGCATCTTTTCGTGATCATTTTACATTTTTTGTGTTCATTACTACAATAAGAAACACAGAATATTCGGATAGAAAGTGAAGATAAAATAAATCAAACGAAGTGAAATGAGATTTAAAAAATATAAAACATAACATAGAAATGACCTAAGTTTATTTTCTGCATGGTTTCAACAACTTATTCATGTGGATGCAGCAGAGATTCTGATTATATGAACTTAAGTATGAATCAGAGAAAGTGTTTGATGATGACTGAAGGCGTTTATTAAATAATCTTTAGTAGGGACAGGTGTGTTTACCTTCCTGTTGAACTTCTGGGCCAGCTGTTCCAGGTTCTCCAGGCGGAGCAGCGCCTCCTGCAGGGCTCGTTCTCGCTCGTGTTCAGCTCTCTCCAGTAAAACCCAACTCTTCTCGATGTCGCTCAGGGTTTTACCTTCACAAACACACAAATAAACACACAAGAATCAGCCCTGGCATCATCAGTTTTCTACTTTAATGCCATCAGACGTGCTGTTTACCTTCTGGAGGATTGTAGGCCCGCTGGTTGTTGGCCACCAGCTGAGTCTTCAGGCTGAACAGGTGAGCTTCGATCGCTCCTCGTTCCTGGAAAACAACGTTTAACGTGAAGGCTGAGCAGTGAACAGAATAAAGAGTCCAGAGAGGGATATCTGACCTGGTATTTAGGAGGTTTCTCCACAGTTCTGTAGGTTTTAAAAGCCGTCACCAGAGTCTGCATCTCCCTCAGAGAGTTGGGGAATCTTCTGTCATTCAGCTGCGCCACCTTCAGTCAATAAGGCAGGAAATAATCACAGATGACATCATATCGACTGATGTTTGGGTTTGTTTATCAACATAACGCTGTGGTTTGTGATGTTGTGCTACATGATTAAAACTGACTTCCTACCTTGGTTTTGATCCAGTGAAGCAGATCCGACACCATCCTCTCATACTGGACCTTCATGCCATCCAGCTCCATCAGCAGTCCGACAATCTGTGGAGAAAATAAGCAATAGAGGGAAATCCTGCATTACTCTGCAATAGTAAAATACCCGAGACTGAGTGTTTTTAGTTACCAGACAGAGTCCAGTTTCCATTTTTGTCACATTCATTCTCAAAAATGCAAATATAAACAGGAGATAAAGTTGTGAAGCTACAGAAACTAAAATACAGCAGAGAAAAACGCTACAAGATATTCAGTTACCATCTAGTGACAGAAAGTCCTCCATCAGACAGAATAATACTTACAATTTCACACAATTTCTCACATAACAGGAAGGGTGCAAGATTGGAAATCATCCTACATTTGTTTTAAATTCCTTTACAATTAACTCAGAGTACATTTGTGATAAAATTATTAGAGGGATAAAGATTTCTAGGAGATAAAGGTAAACAGTTTTGAATGTGATGTACTGTGAACAAGTTAAACATCTGGATTAAAATTTCATTCGGATTTGCTGCAAACATCTACAGCTTTCACTATTGATGAACCTGATATTTCCTGCATTAACTGATAACTTGTTTGGTTTCTAAAAGGTCAAAAATTGTAAAAAACGTGGATCAGTTTCCTCAAATGTCTTGTTTTGTCCAAATATATTCAGTTTACTGTCATAGAGGAAAGAAACCAGAAAATACTCACACTGAATGATAATCTCATGAAATATTATGTAAAAGTGAAACACTCATGATGCTTTCAGTATATTTTACTGACTCATGTTACATAGTTTAACCTCGGTATGAAGTTTTACTTGTAAACTGTTATTTTTTTGAGGAAAAGGGGTGCAAAAACAATTGTTTTCATTGACTAAATAATTAAATATTTGGTATCTAAAATGGTGAAAAATGTGGATCAGAGTTTCCTCAAATGTCTGGTTTAGTCCAAATAGCTTCAGTTTTTTAATCATAAACCAGAAAACATTCACTCTGAAGAAGCTGAAATCTGAGAATTATAACTCAAACTGACTATCAAAGTAGTTGACAATTAATCAGTTAGTTTATGGTTAATTCTTGCAGCTGCAAAAATGCAATGATTGATAAAAAACACTCCAACGGTCAATAAAACTGGGTAATGTACATAAAGATGGAGACAGCTGCAGCCTCAAAATGCTGATGAGAGATTAAAAAAAAAACACAAAAAAACATTTGTGGCTAAAAACAAAAACTAATCTTCATTTACGTGAGAATCTAAAGGCAGCAGAACGAAGTTACAAACCTTGAAACAGGAAGTGTTGGATGATTCTCTCCTGTACTTCCTCTTCACCCAGAGTCCACTGAGACTCCCTCCTACTGACATGATGTCACCTCTGTACGGACTCACCTGGAGCTCATCACACACCTGGATGTTACTCTGACTGACTTCAGACGCCTTTTAACACTTTGATGTACCTATTTACCAATGGAAACCACTAGAGATGCTCCTTTACATGTTGTCTACGTTAAAAACACACCTGAGGTTCCTCCAGTCTGAGTACTGTTGAAACCTCTGAACACACCTGAAGCTACAACTACACCTGAATCAGTGGTGATGGATGGAAACCACACCTGAACACACCTGGAACTGCTACAGATGCTATTAAATGCCACTATAATCCTACCTGGACAGTCCCTGTTGACACCTGAACACTCTACCTGTGACACAGCTGATCAGGTGACCCCAGGTAAACCACCGGAGCCGGACATGCCTGCTGCACAAACACAACTCTGACCATCACAGACCAACATCAGGCAGATCAATAAGTCAACAGATCAATGAAAACAGCTTTATCCTGGATTTTTGTTTAGAGTCAAGCCACTCAGAACAACAACCATATCCTGCTTATTATTTTTGTTGTGAATTAACACTATTTTCCTGATTAAATGTGCTTTTTTTTGGAGTTACACTATTTCAGATAGTATTTTCTACCACTGATTGTGTTTTTAATATAATCATTTTTACATTTCCTGGAACTACTTCCATTGTTAAATCGATTATTTTTAAGTCTTTTCTCGATTTAAACGATTCACTTTTTACTTTTAGCCATTCCACTAAACATTAACTGAGCTATAATCATCATCTATATTAATAATATTACTATAAATAATAAATACTTAAATAAAATATCTACCATTTTAACTATTTCCTCCCTTATCTACACCTATAACAATGATTAAACTTTTAATTTTAGCCATTCTAACATTAACTGAGCTATAAATCCAACATTATTACAAAATTATTCATACTTAGATAAAGCATCTATCATTTTAACCATTTCCCCAATTATCTATAGCAATAAACAGCAATTCATCCTTTATTTTTAGCCATTCCACAAACATTATCTGAACTTTACTCACCATATAAATCCAATATTACTATAATTAACACTTAAAATAAAATTTAACAAGATATCTGTCATTTTAACCATTTCCTCCGTTTTCTACAGCTATTACGATTGAACTTTTAGCTCATATATTAACATTAATTCGGCTAAATAGACTGTTCTCAAGTATTGAATTGAATTATGTGATGATCACATTAAGGCTTCAACAATTATAACAGATTATACATATATGATTTTGCACAATTAGTACTTTTAATTTGGGTAGTTTAAGTATATTTTGATGCCAATACTTGAATTATTTTACATACAAAGAGTACTTCTTCGTCCTATCAGTACTGAAACTGTTTAGCCACTATTTTTAGACAATTGTTTGCATTTTTACTTCTGTTTATAATAACTGAAGACGTGGGAATCGCCTCAACTGCAGCCAGAAATCCTCAGAAACATGAAAGAAACACGACTTTTCCGTCCAACACGGCAACAAACGTGAAGTTGAAGGTGTCTCTGTCACTTTAACTCTCCATGAATGAAGAGACACTTTCACTCCTGACAACAAACAGCTTCCTGTTCCTCCAACAACAACAACAACAACAAACCGGCCTTAAATCCAGTTAAACCTCCAGTTTCTCCTGGTTATGAGCCGGTGTGAGGGAGCAGACGGCAGGTAAAGGTGAGCAGCTTCGGGGTCTGAGAGGATCTGAATGAACGTTTCCTCCTCCAGCAGCGTCTCAACGTGTGAGCTCTGATCTGATTAGCTTAGGGTCTGTAGCTCCGCCCACAAGGAAGTAGATCAGATAGAAAAGTCAACAACCGG
>CM049584.1:31660929-31805929 GCA_027123335.1 Amphiprion clarkii | reverse complement strand
ATACTGTAGTGACTTACCTGCTGTTGAGCTCCTTCATCCTCATCGGAGACTCCCACGTGTTTCCGTTTCAGGTGCTCTATCGTCATCGTGGTGCTCCCGTACGTCATATCACTTTTGTAAAGCTTGCATGTTATGCATGTATTTTGTTTTGTGAAGCGTGAAATGCTCCCACACTTTTGAGGATTTCGGTCTAACCGTTTCCTCCGTGTCGGTCATGTTTCGTTGAAATTACTCCGAATTTACTTTCGCTTTGCTGCCACCTCGCTCTGTTCAACTCGCTCTACAGGTGGATTTATTTAAAAAAAACGAACTTTATTTCAGCTAGCCAGCATTGACAAAGCTCTGCAGGTGAAGTAAACGGCTCCGCGACATGGCGAATGACGCATGAATCGCGCGACAACGAATCGATAATGAAATTCGTTGCCAACGCTTTTAATAATCGATTATTAGCGATTTTATCGATTCGTTGTTGCAGCCCTAGTATTAATAATAATAATAATAATCATAATAATAATAATAATAATAACTGACCTTGGCCAGCCTCTTCTGGAAGGTCTGCCCCTGCTTCATCTTGGAGAAGTAGTGGTAGTACAGCGACACGTAGGTCATGATGGACTTCTCGTCGGGGTGAGCCACCACCATGTCGTCCACGTCCAGCAGCTGCATGATGCCGAACTCTCGCTCCGCCAGGATGAAGGCGTGACCCAGGTTACGGCGGGGGTCGTCGCCATGGAGACGGCGGTAGTCGAACAGGTCGGGCCTGGGATGGGGAGCGAGAGAGAGGTTTATAACATTCGACATTTTCACATTTTCTGAGTCTAAACATGTTCTGTCGGCTACCGGTGGGCGTGGATCAGAGCGTTGAAGGCCAGACCGTCCCTCCAGCTGGAGGAAAAGTCCTGAACGTTGACGCCGTCGTAGCCTGAAGTCTTCCTCTGACACCAGATCAGCAGAGCCTCCTTGGCCGAGCGATGAGCGACGCTGCCTCCACCTCCAGCCTGAGGAGGAGAGTAAAGAAGAAACGGAAATAATCTCATTTATTAATGCTGTTCTTCATCAGCTCAGATTAAAACTGATCTGGTGTCAGTTCTGCACCTCGTCCAGGTCGATGGGTCCGATCTGGAACCTCAGGATGATGATCCACAGCAGACCCAGGATCAGCGTCCGGTCTCCGTCCACCACATTCTCTGGACCAATCAGATCCACCCGAATCTGTCAGACAGACACGGACAGGAAACGAGGCTGAAATCAGACATCCAGAGTGCTGCACAGACAGGTGAGCTACCTTGGTTCTGAGGAAGCTAATGGCTGGGACAGGATCTTGGTGAACAGGTGAGCTACCTTGGTTTTCAGGAAGCTGATGGCGATGCTGTTGTTCTCCAGACAGTGGACTCTGAGTTTCCTTCGGCTGGGTGTCGGCAGTGTTTCTCTGGAGATGAGTTCCAGCAGACGGATCAGAACGACTCCAGTCTTGAGCTCCGTGTAGACGTCGGTCAGCTCCACCTTCTCCTGCAGGAAAATTAAGAGTTTAAAAACATGTAATCAGTTTGTTAATTTGGGTTTCATTTACTGAGCAAAACAGGTTTTTTTTTTTGTCATTTAGTGTCTTGTTTTTGTTTTTTTAACCAAAAATAAGACACTAAATGACAAAAACAAGACAAAATTAGGACACAAAGCACAAAACTACAGAAATAAGACACAAAATAAGAAAAATGAGACACAAAACTAAAAATAAAAGACACAAAAAGACAAAAAAAATGCCTGAAAGGAGACCAAACTGTCCCAATGAGAAATAAAATTGCACTCAAAACAAGACAAAAAAGCAGTACAAAGCGACAAAAAACAAGTAAACACACATAAAACTACTAAAAACGAGACACAAAACCACAGAAAGGAGAAAAAATGTTTTACTGAGTTTGTAAAAATGTAAATAATTTAATATCTAGATTATGTGCAGCCTTTTTCCAGCGTTGGTAACACCTGTGCAAACATGTCGGGCGTGCTGATTCCATACATTTTTGTAAAATAAAATATTTAAAGAAATTTGTCAGTTTTCTGATTTGTGTCCTACTGACAGAAGACATCGGAGTTCTTTCTCCTTTATGTTGTTCTGGTTCCACAGAGCTGCAGGACTTCAAAAACAAAGAAAAATGTGACAGGAGTGAAAAACGCGTGTCAGAAAGTGCTCAGAGTGCAGAGGGTTAATATTCAGCTATAAATAACTTCTGTTGTGCTCTTATGTTCTTGAGTTAAAGTATTTTCTAAAAGTGGAAGCAGGGTATTAATAAACCCAGTAAACACTCATTCACTCATAACAACACCTGGAAAAGTCTAAACATATAAATAACTTGATGTCAGCAGTAAACCTTCATCATCCAGTGAGGAGGATGTTGTTACGTAACGTCTCTGGTTATCTGGAGGTCAGAGGCCCGATTCATCTTAAAGGTAGCAGGAATTCCTCACTTTAGGGCTCCAAGTGTTTGTTCCAAAAGCAGATTCCAAAGAATCCACGTTTCCTTTGTGTCTCAGACCACTGGGAGCCTCTAAACTCAGGCGTCCTCTCAGTCAACCAGACACACCTTCCTCTATCAGGCTTTAACCCGACAATTTACTGCTTTAGATTTTAAAAGAGTCTTGTTTTGCAGCTCTCCAGACTAACTCTTTCACTGGTGGCACCGGTGAAACCTACTTTCTCATTTAGTTCCACCTCCCACCTTGTCTCAGGAAAAACACATCACTTGCTGAACATTTCATTATCAATGGAAACTACAATTTAACGATGTTCCCTTAACGCCCCACACTGCAGGCTGCTGGTAGGTAGCTGTGGTGCTCAGACAGGTGGCGACCAGAAATGATTTTAAAAAGAGTTAAACTAAGGCATTCTAATGTCAGATTTGTCCCAGATGAAACCAAGCGACTGCCTTACGTTACACAATTTTACCTCAGTATGAACTTTTACTTGAAAACAGTTAATTTTTTGCAGCAAAGGTGTGCAAAACAATTATTTTCATTACAGATGATTTTGACTAATTAAATGTTTGGTCTCTAAAATAGTGAAAAATGTGGATCAGAGTTTCCTCAAATGTCTTGTTTTGTCCAGAGATCTTCAGTTTACTGTCACAGAGGAGGAAAGAAACCAGATTATATTCACATTTAAGAAGGTTAACACTGGTTATTCGATTATCAGAATATTTTAGGATTAATTTAAAGCAGAAAACAAATCAGTTAACCCCCACAGCGCTATAGTCAAATGAGTCACTTTTTTTTAAATGAAAAAATAAGTCAACAACAGGTTTTTGTTTAACTTAGGAAATGTGCTCGCCATCCTCTGACTGCAGCTTCTCTAACACAAATAGTTTTTTCAATTTTATCACTATATTGTGTTTTTTTTGTCAGTAAACTGAATATCTTTGAGTAGTGAAATTCTGGTGCTAAAATCAGATCAAAAAATAAATAAATGCAATAAATTACATAAAATGCCAAAGTAGATGAAAGAAAGCCAGAAAAAAACCAAAACAAAAAACATTTTTAATAAGATATTTTGCAGTATTTGTTATTTATTTTTTATTAATACTAATAATTGGAATATTGTGATTTTTATTTATATATTGCTTATTATTATATCATGCTTCTAAAGCATAGAATTTCATCGACTTATTTAAAAAAGGACAGTTAAGGCTTCAGGTCTAATCATTACAATGATTGAGTTATTTTACTGCAGCCTTGATGTGTCTGTTACAGGAGATTAAAAAGTACAATTAAAAAAAAAAAAAAAAAATCAGTCAGACGTCATTTTAATCTGCAGCCAGGTTTTGTTTGCGTCCTGTTCGTTTGTCTGCAGGAAACCTTTAATGGATTTCGGTAAAGTTTGGTGGAAACACGGAGCCTGATTAGTGAATACTGAGATGCAGGATTTGTGGGAATTCAGTTTTGCAGATAGTGTCTCTTTATCAGGGAACTGTGAAGTCATGTCTAAAATTAACCTGAATTCCTGTGACCCCACAGATAATACTGTGTTCATCAAATTAAATGCTAAAAAAAATAATAATAATCACAGAGAAGAGAGAAAACATATTTAACCTCAGATAAATTAACAGCTGCTCCTTTTTATATAAGCTTTATGTTAACAGATTGGTGAATAAAATATCAAAAATGAAGATAAATGTTCATTTTTTAATGTAAAATAGTTGTTGTAGCAGACCATCACAGTTGATTCTCTTCCAAGAAAAGCTACAAACGAAACATTTTGAATCTATTCTGCTCTAAAAATGACTGTAGACTAAATGTTCTCACAAGAATACAACAGATAACTGCAGAGCTAACTTTAAGTCGTCTTAAATTGATGGTAAATTTCCATCTATGACATATTTCATAACATTATCATTTTATGTTCCATTTCATAACATCAACTTCAACTTGTTTGAATCCTTTGGTTTATTTATATCGTACTGTAAGATCTAAAACTTAATATTTAATCTTTTTTGGTAAATTTGGAGCATAAACTAATTTCTTCGGTTAAAATTCTGTTGTTTTCAACCTGTAATATAACAGTGATTTTATTTAACAAAAATCTAAATAAACTGCTGTAGCTTTTGTAATTTGTTTATATGTTTCTGTCTAGCTTGTAAATCTCTGTATATAATATTGTGTTATGTTACATATTTTTATTACCACTATTGCTTTCCCTCTTCTTCTCTCTATAGTTTTTATTCCTAGGGTGGCGCCAGCAGCCGAAACCAAACTTATTTTATGTTGTGTACGTATTTGGCCATTAAAGCTGATTCTAAAGTTATAAATTTCTTTATAGTAAATGATTTCAGTTTGTATAACTGCTGGTTATTTTGGCGGTTAGCTTACGCGAGGTTAGCACACTAGCATCGATACGCCCATTACATGTCAGCTTAGCGCTTACCTTAGCCGTTAGCCTAGCGGTTAGCTTAGCCGTGGTACTAGCCAAACTTTTGCGCTAATGGTCGATGTTAACGCTGGATTTAAGCGCTGATTTCTCCCCAGACAAACATTTACTTTATCTGGACATTTTAAAAATCATTCCCAGATGTATTAAAGTGATTCTAAAGTCGCGACCTGCCGCTGGGGAACATTTAAAAACCAAGTTCCTATGAATCGTGTTCGGTTTGATGCTATCTCTACATTAGCTTTCATCGGAGTTCAGGAATACCGAATAAAAACGAACGTTTCAATCTCTTGTACTCTAACAAATGTTGTTTCTGTGACAAAAACGCATAAATAAATAAATGACACTCACCGGCGACAAAGCAGGTGAGTTTCTCGGTGGGTAAACCTGCAGACGGGTGAGCTCACAGTGACGCAGCAGAACTTATTAACTCCCGCCGGCCGCCATCTTAAGTCAATATAGCGGCTGTTTACTCAGTAGCTCAGTGCTGCCGCCAGCGGCCGGAGGGTGAATTACAACTACAACACCGATAAAACAATAGAACAGTATGTTGTATTATTCACAGTATCATTATAAAATATGCTAAAAATGCCCTCACATTTTTCATATAAAGATGCAAAATAACCACAAAGAGACAAAAACTGACCACAACAAGACTCAAACTGACCACAAAGGGCTACAAAATTACCGCACATGGGTGCAAAATAATCACAAAATTACCACAAAGGTGTACAAAATTACCACAATAACGCAAATGACCACAAAGAGACAAAAAAAATGACCACAACAAGACTCAAATTGACCACAAATGGCCACAATGTGACTGAAATAAACCACAAAATGACCACAAAGGTATGCAAAATTACCACAATAACGCAAATGACCACAAAGAGGCAAAAAAAATGACCACAAGACTCAAACTAACCACAAATGGCCACAGTGTGACTGAAGTAAACCACAAAATGACCACAAAGGTATGCAAAATTACCACATGAAGACACAAAATGACCACAACACAAATGACCACAAAGAGATGGAAGATTATGACAAAATGGCAATATTTAGGTGCAAAAATAACCACAAAATGGCAAAAAATCAACAAAAAAATCAACAAAAAAAATCAACGAAATTCACTGGATTTTCATTGATTTTTATGTGAATGTTCTTAAAGAAGCATTTTTTTTAATGTTTCTTTTTTTCCACTAAAATATGTTCAAAAATTTCCCAAAAAATGCTGAAAATGTGGGCATCAGAAGTGTCACTGTGAATTTTTTTTCTCCACATTTTCAAACTTTAAAACGGGTCGATTTGACCTGCAGGACGACACGAGAGTTAAAGAAGACTTGTTGATCATGAAAATAGCTCGATAATGGATAACGAAACAACCTTCCCTGAGGTTTTCTGTGTCTTAATTACGTCCCACCTAGATAAAAGTGAACATGTGAAACAAATAAATGAATGAGAAACAGTGAAGCTGTTGGTCTAAACATCTCTCCCTGCTGCTGAGGAATCCTGGGAATGATCGGCAGCAGGACTCGGTGTTCAGCCAACAGCTGGCATCGCTTATCAGAGAAAACACATGAAATCAGAGCAGACTGCTGCTGCAGGAGGCTGAGGTCACCTATCAGCAGATTAATGAGAGTTTAAGGAGCTAGCAGCTGATAATGTGCAGAAATGAGCTGCTTATCAGGCAGGAATGTGATAACGCCGACACCACGACACAGAAACAGAACAGAGGAGGGGATCTGCACAACGCTGGGCTGGATCAGTCCACCAGCTGGTTTCTGGTTCTGCAGGACCAACACGGAGGACTTTTACACATTTATGTCTGGAAACAACACGGGCTGAGATCACTGAGCAGCTAAACTACCAGAAGAAACTCACAGTGGAACAAAGCTTCCTCTAAAATGACACGACTTTATAGCTGAGGTTCAATGGTGAATAAAAGAAGCTCAGAAAGATGAAAATGACCACAAAGAGGCACAAAACATCAAGAAAGAAACACCAAATGACCACAACAAGACACAAAAACATTCAAAAAGGGACACAAAATGACCGTGAAGAGATGGAAGTTTAAGACAAAATGGCAATAAAGTGGTGCAAATAACCTCAAAAACACCAAAATGACCATGAAGAGAAATAAAATCACTACAATAAGATGCAACATGACCCCAATTACAGGCAAAATGACTAGAAAGTGATGCAAAAATGACCAAAAAGACACACACAAGATGACTACAAGGGCACAAAAAATTCAAAGGAGACCATAGAGAGGTGAAAAATAACCATAAAAAGACAAAAAATGACCACAATGAGACTCAAAATCACTAAAATGAGATTCAAAATGACCACAACAACATTGAAATTACCACAAAATGGCCACAAACAGACTGAAAATGATGACATGGTGATGTAAAATCAGCAATAGATAATGGAAATGTGCAGAGAAGGACAGGTTAATACTGGAAAGAAGCTCTCTAATAATCTACTGTATTTATGCTCATCACCAGCAGCGGAACTTAAATGACAACACAAGAAAGTACATTTCTGACATAGTGAGTTGAAATCATGCAAAAAAATGTAAATCTTAATGTAGAGAATAGAAAAGTTAGATTTAAAAAGCCAATATTATAAGATTAATAGTTGAAATTATGACAAACAGTTCAAAATTTGAGACAAGATCAAAGTCCAAATCGTTAAAAAAATGTAATACTAAGGGTAAAAAGAAACATTTTAAAATTCAAATTTCAAGATAAAGAGTCAAAATTATGACATAAACAATTCAGAATTATGAGATAATAATTAAAAAATCATGCAAAACTTTTAAAATCTTGATATAAAAATGAAAAAAGTCATAATTATTGGAAAATAACATAACATCACAACACAAGAGAAAAGTTTAAAATTCAAGATGAATTTCAAACATGTACCAAAAACACCAATGTGTTTTGAATTGTTAAGATCCAGAAATGAGAACTCTACTTCACTTTAAAAAGCACCTTAGCATCTAAAGCAACAAAGAATAAAGGACACAAAGAGTTTTTTACTTTATTTTTATGGGTTGGTAATATTTATTTATAGGCAGCTTTAGATGATAACCTAATGTTTATTAAATATACTTTAAAAACTAAGGAAAAAAATAATCTAAAAAGATGTAAAAAAAAATATCCAGTATCAGGGCATCAGGATGAAGTTAATGATAATATTCTTAAATCTGCACATCTTTGTAAAAATTACAGGGTCAGTTTAGCAGTTTAACTTCTTTTTTTGCTCCAAAAAGCTTCATATGTTACAGTTTTTAGCGTATTATTAAAGTGTGATTCTCTGCAGGATAATTTGCTGCAACTAGAGACGTTTAATCACATCATGGCTTTAATGTCGACTGCAGACGCTTTAATTAGAACAGATTCAGGTCCATTAGTTCATCACCAGTCACTGAAATTAACACGTTTTCCACTTTTCTACAACAAACTGTTGATCAGTATGTGGTTTTAAACCCATGAAGTGGTGCAGGAAGGAACCACTGCAGTGAGTTGAGCTTCACCTGCATTCATGTTGGTTCCAGTAAAAATAAAAGTGTCTGATCCAACAACAAACACAAACAGAACACCAGCATGGAAACGCTTCAATATTTACTGCAGGAGACTAAATAGAGGCAGGAAAAGGACTAGAGAACCTCCTTTATCACAGCTAGAGAGGGAATTATGAGATAAAAGCCAAACTGAAAGACAAAAACTCACATTTATGCATAAATAAAATCTAAAAAATTAAAAATTAACACTATTTTATGTCAGATTTTGACATAAATAGTAGAAATTAGCAGAAATGTTTAAGACAAAGTTTAATTACTGAGATATAAACTGAAATCTTTACATTATAAGGTTAAATGTTTGTGATATTAAATTTCAGTTCTGAAATAAATTCCAGGTTTTAAGTATGGAATTCAAAATGAAGCCACAAAAGATAAACAGTCATTCTGAGACACTACGTGAAATAAAAAGCCCAACTTTTGAGATATTAATTCTAAATTTAGAGGGAAAAAAGGTCAAAATCATGACAAAAAAAATTTTATCAGTCAAATATCTGAAAATAAAAGTCCAACTCTTGAGATAAAAGGTTAAAATACTGGATTTTTAAAATATGCAATAATAAGTCCAAGGTTTCAGAAACTAGAATAGAAACAGAAATATTTTAAAAGTACATTTTCAAAATCCAGCTTTCAAAAGAAAAATATTTAACGATAAGATCTAGAGGTTCCCATGTTTTGCAGCCCCGTCCATCCACCCCGACCTCCTCCACAGCAGCTCCTACAAACCACCACCAGAGGGCGCCGCCACTTTAACTAAAACATGATATTTAGGGATATTTAATTAATCAAATGAAGCTGAATTATTACTGGAGATCCGATAATAACAGAAGATTTCAGAAAATAAGGAAACATCTGTAAAATCTGAGATGTTTTTGGTTAAACTGTAAGTTTTTATATTTATTTCTGAGTGAACTGAACCTTGAACCAACTTCAGCAGAAACGTTTTTCTTTTTCAGTTTATGAACTCATCATTATGGATCAGCTGTTGGTCTTTACTCAGGTGTGTTCCAGCAGCAGGTAAAGCAGAGAACGTGTTGGCTACTGGAGGTTCTGAAGAGGTTCTATCTCACCTGGTTCTTGGAGAACACGCTGTTCATCCACTTGGTGAAGGTCTTCTTCTGCACCGCCATCCTCTGCTCCTGCAGCTCCCGCACTCGCCCCGCCCCGTCCTCCTCCCCCTCCATCCTGATTGGCTGAAACACACCAGGTGTCAACGAGGGTCAGTGATCAGGTAAAGGAGGGCGGAGTCAAATCTGCAGCAGCCCTTTGTGGTTGTTTTGTGTCTCTTTTTAGTCATTTCGTGTCCCTTTGTGATAGTTTGATGTCTTTTTGTAGTAATTTTGTCTTTCTTTGTGGTCGTTTTGTGGTTTTTGGTCATTCTTTTGTGTCCTTTTGTGGTCTTTTTGCATCTTTGTGATTGTTTTGTGTCTCTTTTTAGTCATTTTGTGTCCCTTTGTGGTCGCTTTGTGTCTTTTTGCAATACTTTTGCTTCTCTTTCTGATTTCATGTCTTTTGTGGTTATTTTGTGTCTCTTTGTTGTGTTTTGCATCTCTTTTTGCTGACTGTCTTTTTGTGTGTGATTTGTGTGTCTTTGTGGTTGTTTTCTGCCTTTTTCCTTGTTGTTTTATGTCTCATTACCGTCATTTTGCATTTTTTTTGTCTTTTTCTGATAATTTCTGATTTGTACCTCCTTGTGGTTATTTTGACTCTTTGTGGTTATTTTGTGTCTCTCTCTGGTCATTTTTTGTGTATTTTTGTGGTCATTTTGCCACTCTTATTATTTCTTTTTCTCTCTTGGTCATTTTGTGTCTCTTTATGATCATTTAATGTATTTTTGTGGTCATTTTGTGGATTTTTGTTATTTTTTTGTTCTCTTTGTGGTCATTTTGTGTCTGATTTTATTCATTTTGTGTCTTTGTGTGATAATTTTGTGTCTTTTTGTGGTTGTTCTGTGTCTCTGTTGTCATTTTGCGTCTTTGTTGTGTGTCTGCAGCTCGTTGTTATCATTCGACGACCTTCCCAACAGAAATCCTAACTGTCGTGTCAAACATTGATCCGTTGTGTAATAATTGTGTGAATAAAGTGCCAGTAGAACCCGATGACGCCTCACAGAAACATTCATTAAACCGCTGTCAGTATTTATTCTGCTGAAATGAAACACAGAGACGCTGTCATGGAGGACACAGCTGTTCTGTCGTCTGATTGGTCGGTGAGCCTCTGAGTCAGCAGGTACAACAGGACACAGTTTACACCTTTATTCATGCTGACGGGACGAACACACCTTCAGTAAAAATACCTGAGCCGCCATAACACACTGTCATCAGAGTGTGTGTGTCTGTTTTAAGGCACATAATTCTGCTGATCTTTGGGATTTTTTCGGAGCTACACTAAAACTGTTCAAGTTTCTTTCTGATGATTCGACTCATTTCTTCAGCTCATTAAATCTCATTTTCACATGTAGCCGCGATGTTGTAAAATATATTTGTAATCATTAATCTAACTGTGAAATATTAAAATGTACAATAAAAATCGTTTATATTAACTTCCTGCAGGCATCTCTGGTGACCTGGTTACTAGTCCTAGCCAAGAGCACAAAAAGACACTAAACAACCACAAAGACACAGATAACAACCACAGAGACACAAAACAACCAAAAAGAGACACGGAATGACCACAAAGAGACACAAAAATCACAAAAAGACACAAAACAAACACAGAGACACGAAACAATAATAAAGATGCAAAATGACTGCAAAAAGATACAAAACAACAGCCAAAAGAAACACAAAACGACCAGAAAAAGACACAAAATCACCACAAGCTAACACAAAACCAGTGCAAAGACACATTGAGGTAAAATTTTTGGTCAAGTTTTCCATTAACGAGCACCAAGACAGAATCTGTCTGATCGTCTCTGTGGTGGTTTAATACGTGAACTTCTGCTTTTAAAAATGTTTTTACCAACAATATGTTGGTTTTTACACATCATGTGTTTATATTTGTCTTTGGATACCTGATGATTTTATAAGATGTTATATTTTTGCTGTTGTATGAAGCAAAAGTATTGAATATGTAGTATTTATACTATATATAAACAATATAATATAAATTCATGATTTTGGCACAAGATTGTGTTCATAAACGATCAAATAAACTCTTCTAACCAAGTTACAAGATGTAAATAAAACCATGAAATAATACTTAAACCACATAAACTGTTAGATATATATTAAATTAAACATATAAATTAAATTAAAACCCACTTTGGTGGATTCTTTTTATGACACTGCATCATATTTTAAACTCTTCCGTGTGTTTTGCAGGTAAAATCTGATTTACAGAGTAATTTTAGCAGCTGGGTAAATGTACTGAAGTAAAAACTGCAGTATTCTCCTCTCAGATCCTGCATGTAGAAAGATCCCTCTACGTTCCACCCCATGCTAACAGTTTCCCTTTGTTTCCAGTCTTTATGCTAAGCTAAGCTAACAGCAGAGTGACATCATCCACATGCTTTCCCCTGAAGTGATTTTATCCGTCGGATTACAAACACTTTAGATGAATTCCTGTGTTTCAGCTTCAGGACATGAGGAGGAAGCAGAACCAAAATACAGTGGAGTAGAAGATCCTGAGGAGGAAACATCTCCTTACCTTCTGCTGGTTTCCTGATGGGTCAATAATCTCCTGCTGAAGAACCGAGTCGATGTGAAGTTTGGATGATTCTCTGCAGAGTCGCCAGAAAGCACCTGCTGCACATGTGACCTGAGGGTTTTACTGACGTTGTGGGGACACAGGTGGACACTTGGGGACTTTACATCCTTATGAGGACCAAACACACAAAGTGATCATCCGGATCAATACAGTGATCGAGTTCAAGGTTCGATGGGAAGAGAGTTTTAGTGTTTAAGAATAAACCAAAGTCAATGTGGTGTGTGTGTGTGTGTGTGTGTGTGTGTGTGTGGTGTGTGTGTGTGTGTGTGTGTGTGTGTGTGTGTGTGTGTGTGTGTGTGTGTGTGTGTGTGTGTGTGTGTGAGACTGACCTTTGAAGCCATTGGATTTACAGCATGAGCAGGTCGACTCACCTGACAAACCTGCAGGGTCGAAGTTCACACACACGCACACGCACGCACACGCACGCACGCACACACACACACCACATTTATTCTAACCATTTAATCACATTCAAGTTTGTACAATAAAAAAATCTTAATTTACTGATTGATGCTGCAGACATTATTATTATTTTCTTCTACATTCTAAACATTTTGACTCATGTTGGGTTATGTTGAGTCATTCTGACAGGTTTCAAGTCAGTTTTTGTCATATTTTGGACAAATTTTTGTTAAGTTTGGATACGTTTTACATCATTCTGCCCAATTTGGGGTAATTTTAGATCATCCTTCAGTCGTCTTAAACAGGTTTCAAGTCTAAATATCTAAAAACTGGAACCTTGTCTGGTCCAACTTTAACCCATCAGGTTCTACTGATGTTAGAGCCTCAACAGTTGGAGAAATGTGGACCAAAGACTGTATTTTAGTAGAAATATGGGAGTTGTTTTCTGGAAATGTTCTTTAAGTTGCACATTGAGCTGTGAGAAACAATTTGGATTTTGCATCAGAGTTTTGTCCAAAGTCTTTCACAACACATTAATTCAGACCTGACGGGATCGATTGATATCTTCTGAAATGGAAAGTTCAAAAGTTTCACTGATTTGTTTGACTGTCTGTCTGCTTTAGGGAAGCCTAACAGGGATGGAGGTATTTTTAGAAAACTGAAACCAAAACATCACAACTAAGCTGCTGATGTCAGGAATTAACAGTTCAGTGAAGGAAAAGGCCTCGGATCTAAAAACTGATTCAAAAAAAGGCTCTAAAATGTGTAGAAATAGTTAACAGTCAGCATCAGTTCTCCTTTAAACCACATTAACGTCCCTCTGTTCTTTTTTACATTAAATTAAAGTCCAGAGCAGAAACAGAACCTTCTGTAAACAGAGCAGATCCAGTTTATTCAAGTCTTCCTGCTGATTCACTGTAAGTCACATGAAACTGAATCAACCAGAAAACAAACAGAGGAGAGGAAACCGTTGGATCTCCAGAGTTCACAGTGTTTCTGTTTCCTGTCTGAATTCTAATTAACGACATCCATCCGTCGTCCTGCAGCGCTGCAGGGAAACAGGAAGTTATGCAACCAGCAGCGATCGTCCTCAAGGACAAGATGGAGATGTTTCAGATTAAAGTGGATCTGTAGGAGGAAACAGTTACTGAAGAGACGATTTAAACATGATTTTAGTTTGGAAACGTTCTCCTGATCCTCTCAGAACATCTGGTTCTTCATCTCCAGTAACTTTATCAATGATCAGAGATCTACCTTCATATTTCCAGAGTTCCAGGTCCTTGAAGTCCATAGAGGAGAACGTCCCCTGGAGAAAGTTCTAGAGTAGACCTACTGACAACTGTACAGTTGGTGCGTTTCCAGCTGTGATCAGGTGTGTTTACCTGGAGAGGGCTGCAGCTCATTTGAATAAAGTAGACTGACTTCTACTTTATGCAAATTGGATGCGGCGTGCTGAGATTCCACGCATCGTCAAACTGTCCTCAAACTTCTAAACTAGGCGTCGGTGACCTAAAACCAGGACAGATTCAGCTGCTGCAGATTATTTCTGGCCTCAAATGCTTTCAGAAATACTTTTCGCTGACGTGTTTTTGAAATAAAAGGGAAAGTTTGCGGCCGAGCCGCTGTGTTTATCCGACTTGTCTGCAGGACTGTCCAGCTGAAAGCTCGGTCATGTGACCACGTAGCGGCCTGCCGTTGGTCAGAGCTGTCATGTGACCATGTTGTGGCCCGCTAGTGACCGCCGTCCGTGCGGTTTTCAGATGCGGTGCGTTGCCGTGCGGGAAAATAGCATCTAGTGGACACGCGCCTTTAGATCTGCGCCGCTCGCCGCCATGTTGTTTGTGTATGAAGCGCGTGGGGGAGGGGGAGGGGGAGGGGCGCACTCTGAACTACGGGAGCCCACAGGGAAGGCGTTGGTGGCGGATGTTGATGAGAAAATCGATTCATCGCCCAGCCCTACTATCAACTCATGTTGTCTCCCTACTTATTACTGTCTAGAGCTCCGTTGTGATATTTGGGGTCTTCTCCGGAATATTCCAGGCTGTCTGGTGATGTTCATGCAGTTTAAACGTGACTTTTTTATTCAGTATCGGGGAGATTATTGTGATTCTTCGTCTGCTGAGATGGAAACACAAACTGGAATCAAACTACTGGAACGCTGAGGATTGAATAACCTTTATTAGCTCGCAGCTCCGCTAACAGGATGAGCTGCTTCACATCTGAACAACAAGAATACAAAACAGATCAAAAAATAAAAACTTTTACATTCAGATAAATGAAGGCTGTATTTGAGCTTTTCATGAGATGTACAGTCGGACTGAGAGAAGCTTGTTTTCAACCACCAACCGGCTGCTGCTTCCTTTTCTTACAGTAAATCTGGACTTGATGGACAAATGTTCCCTCATGCAGCCCCTAGAAATTACATTTACTCACAAACAGCAAGGAAGGAAACCACAGTGCAGCTGGAGTACAATTTATATGAAAATAAAGAGGAAATGTTTGGTAGATAAACAGCAGAACAGATTCTATGTTTCGGTCATCAGAAAGGTTCTATTCATAAATCTCTAAAGAACAAACAAAAAGCAAAACTCACATTTAAATTTGCTGTCACATAATAATCAAGATATTTATTTAAATTATAGGAAACAAGATTTTATCATAATAAAAATCAGAAACCTTACATGGGAGCTTTTTGCAGCCACAAATGAAACATTTTTTGATTTTACACTGAAAAAATCTAATTTAAGACATTCCAAGACTTTGAAAAAAGGCAGCCAAAGTTCAGATCAGAGTCTAAAAATTTAGTTCTGACTTGTTTTAACAGAGCAGAAAACTGTGACGGCACTCTGAGTTTTTAGACATTTTACCATCTGACTATGGATTTAACATAAAAATAACTGCAGAACCAGAGAAGTAAAGTAGATCTGTCTGTCGACGGGAGGCTGGACACTTTATATTCCTGCAGAAACTTTAATTCCAGCAGATTTTCAGAACTTTTCCTGCCTCAGATGGGAACTTGTGTTCACCCTCCATCCACCCCGAGCTCCTCCTGCTTCAGCTACAGGTTTTTAAGGCCACAGATTAACATTATATTAAACTTTACACTCACTTACTGAAGCATAATAGACATTTTTGTTGATAAAATTATCAGAAACAACAAGAAAATGCAGATTTCTGTTAAACAACATCACCCTGAATGCCTCATTCTGAGCAGGAAAAACCCTGAAATGCAACTTCTTTGTCCTCCAGAATTACATTTTCTAACATTTAAATGTTTATTTATTGACTGTGGAACCACAGATGTTTGATTCTACAGCATTTTAAGAACGACTCAAGGCTTAATTTTGCTTAAATGAATTTAAAGGATCCACCACATTCCAGAAACATGTGAATGTAATTTCTAGGAGACTTGGTCGGATATGAAAAGCACAGCAACAGTTTTTGCTTCATATATATTTGGGTTTTTGCGTGTTAAAGGCACTGGAGTGAAGCCGAGTCCTCAAGGACGGATCCGTCCCGTCATAGAACCGAAGGCGCTGCAGCATTAAAGCCCTGAAACATGACGACACGAGTCAAACGCTGAAATCAAATCCTTAGGTTTGGTCCTGAGAGGCTCTGAAATGAAAAGGCACAGCTGTGGAAACGAAGGATGGAAATCTGAGGACGATTTAAAGGAAAATTCTGCTTTTTCCACTTGTTTATCTTCATAATCCTGTTTCTGACAGTTTAAGAGACTCTTTGGTTCGTTTCTTCCTACAGTAACAGTTTATTCCTTTAGTTTATCATAACTCCAGCTGCATCGATTAATCGATTAATCATCAACCAATAAACTAATTGGCATCTATTCTGATAATCGATTTCAGTAACAGTCTAAATTCTGTGAATATTTTCTGGTTTATGACTAAAAAACTGAAGATCTTTGGACTAAATAAGACTTTTGAGGAAACTCTGATCCACATTTTCTCACATTTTAGACCAAACAGATGAGCTGAATTGATTTAATTTGTTGTTTATTAAACTAATTAATTAAATGTCTTAAATTTTAGACCAGAATTGCTGCTTTTCTTTGTGTTTATTGTGTTTACAGATTTAGTTCTGATGCCCTTTGTAGACAGTTTTTAGATTCTTTAGCAGATTCATAGATGATATAAAAGTCAAAATCCAGAATATTTGTTGGTTTAATGACTGATTTTCTTTGTCTTTTATGATAATGAATTAAATATCGTAAGTTTTCGACCAGTGTTGCTGCTTTTCTTTGTGTTTATTGTGTTTAAAGATAAGATCATTTATCTATGATGCACTGTGTAGACAGTTTTGTGGTTCTTTAGCAGATTAATTGATGATACAAAAGTTAAAATCCTGAACATTTGTTGGTTTTAGCTTCATATTGCTGCAAATTAAAACTCCTTTAGTGGCAGCCAGCAGAAGTTGGTGCAAATTTTAGGGATTTTTAACAGAAATTTAAGAAAAATGAAGCGATGCAGAGCAAAGTGTCGGTGTTTTGGACAAACTAAAGCTAATTAATGGAACAGAAACAGTGGAGAGATGCTGGACATTTAAATCTAAGAGGAGGTTTATGTTGTGGTTGTTTGGAGGAAAGTTAAGGCAGGAAGTTTGTGAAGGAGGTTAAATATGAGGATTTTTCAGTTTTATACTAAATGAAGCAGAATCAGTGAAATGTGGCGACAGGAAGCCAGAAGTTTTGCTGCTTTTCTCCTTTAATTCAGCTGAAATGTTGGACAGATGAAGTCTCAGAGATGTTTGTTGGTGGTTTGTTGGTGGTTTTGGTGTTGAACGTTTGACCTCCTGCAGCCAGCCATCCGTCTGTCCGTCCATCCATCCGTCCGTCCGTCCGTCCATCCATCCGTCCGTCCGTCCGTCCATCCGTCCGTCCGTCCGTCCGTCCGTCTGGTCATGGCTGTTTCCCGTCCCTGTCACCACGCTAGTCCTCGCTGTGGTTGTACAGGGCGTCGGCGGTGGGGTTCTTGCGGTGGGCGGGGGGCACCAGGTGGTGGGGCAGCTCGGCCGGCAGCTCGTATCCCTCCAGCTTGACCTTGATGAGGTGCTGAGCCAGAGCGAACTCCTCGTCGTCCAGCATGCCGTCGTGGTCGCAGTCGGCCAGCTTCCAGATCTTCCCCAGGACGGTGTTGGGCAGCCGCGAGTTCATCATCTCCTTCTTGGCGTTGACGCCGGTGATCTTTCCGTTGACGGGCATCAGCGTGAAGAAGATCTCGTCGTAGCGGTGCTTGTCGCGGCTTACGATCCAGTCCTCGGCGTCGGCGCCGGCGCTGATGCCCTCGCCGTAGCCCTGGCCGAAGGGCCCGTCGTGGGAGCCCTCGAAGGCGCCGCCGGACACCATGGCGGGCGGCTGCTTGGACTCCTCGTCCCGGATCATCGCCATCAGGACGGCGATCTTAGTGGCCAACATCTTATCCACCGACTCGATCAGCTTCATCTTCAAGGACGGAAACTTACTGAAGTCGTAGTGCTGCAGCATGTCCTGCAGGAAGACAAGATTATTATTAATAATAATAATAATAATAATAATAATAATAATAATAATAATAATAATAATAATAATATTATTATTATTATTATTAATAATAATAATAATAATAACAATAGTGCTGCAGCATGTCCTGCAGGAAGACAAGATTATTATTATTAATAATAATAATAATAATAATAATAATAATAATAATAATAATAATAATAATAATAATAGTGCTGCAGCATGTCCTGCAGGAAGACAAGATTATTATTAATAATAATAATAATAATAATAATAATAATAATAATAATAATATTAATAATAATATTAATATTAATAATAATAATAATAATAATAATAATAGTGCTGCAGCATGTCCTGCAGGAAGACAAGATTATTATTAATAATAATAATAATAATAATAATAATAATAATAATAATAATAATATTAATAATAATAATAATAATAATAATAATAATAATAATAATAATAATAATAATAATAATAATAATAATAATAGTGCTGCAGCATGTCCTGCAGGAAGACAATATTATTATTATTATTATTATTATTTATTATTATTATTATTATTATTATTATTATTATTATTATTATTAATAATATATAATAATAATAATAATAATAATAATAATAGACGAAAAAACTGAAGCTCTTTGGACTAAACAAGCCATTTTAGGAAACTCTGATCCATATTTTCTCACATTTTAGACAAAACAGATGAGTTGAACTGATTTAATTTGTCGTTTATTAAACAAATTAATTAAATATCTCAGGTTTTAGACCAAAGTTGCTGCTTTCTTTGTGTTTAAAGATAATATCATTTAGTTCTGATGCACTTTGTAGACAGTTTTTTGATTCTTTAGCAGATTAATTGATGATATAAAAGCTAAAATCCTGAATATTTGTTGATTTAATGACTGATTTTCTTTGTCATTTATTATAATAAATTAAATATCTTAAACTTTAAAGAGGCAGCTGAAGCAAATCGAGCTCTGAATGCTGCAAACTTTGATGAATGTGGTTGAATCAAACCAGTTTTCTATAAATCATGCAAACACAAAAGTTCATCTCAGGGCCAGAAATCAGCTGATCCATTTAAAGTCCACATGAGCTCTCAGAGGACAAGAACAGAGGAGAGTTTTCAGACGGTAAAATGTCAGAATAATGTCACCGAACGAAGCAGGACAGAAAATAACGACGACGTTCTGACGTCTTTATCAGGACGAAGTGAAAACACAGATTTCACCAGAGAGACGGAAACATCCAGACGAGTTCTACGACCGAAAACATCCAGTAAATACCAGAGGATCCAGGGAACGCACACACTAACACACACTAACAGACACACACTAACAGACACAGACCGACCAGCTGTTCTTCGGGTTCGTTCTGTTCCTGATTCTGTTTTCAGGATGTTTTTGATGATGAAACTTCTCTGCAGCTGAAGGTTCTGACGTCTCCTCAGCTGCTTTCTAGAGTTCTCTGACCTCAGCTGGTCTCTGATTTCCTCTTTAGATGGTTTTTATTTACTTTATGCTGAATTAAAAGCAGCTGAATGATCTTTCAGCAGCTCCTGATTAAGTTACAACTATCACTGGATCGCTGTGAAAATCAATAAATCTTCAAAATATGAAGATTTTGAAGGAAGTTCTGCAGCGATGACAGGTTGAGTTTGTTTTGCTCACTTTAAACTGATTTATAACATTAATGTGAGTCAGACATTAAACATAAGAGATAATAAGATCATCAGAATGTAAAAATGAATATTATAAAAACAATGCATCGATAAAATAAAAAAGAAGCATAAATATCTGGCACCAAAAATATGTTAAAAATGTTGGAAAACTAATGTGTGAAAACTGAAAAAAAAAAACACTTTTAAATAAAGTAAAACAAAAATCCTACATAATAGAACAACAATTATTTGTAGAAATACAGATTTTTATAAACATAATATAAAAAATTTACTATTTTTCAGTCCTTAATATACAGAAATATATAATACAAAAATAATAGATTAATAAAATAAACAACTTTTCTTTCAAAAAATTGCAAATAAGAGTAAAATATTGTTTCTTGCTGATTGAAAAACAGTAAAACATTTTTCAGTAAAAGTATTATTGCTGTAAAGCACTTTGTGATGTTGTATAGGTAATAGGTGCCATATCAATACATTTTATTTACTTACTAATTCTATGGTAAAATGTTGAAAAACAAATTAATATTTGTGAAAAAATACAGATTTTTGATGCCAACATTATAATTTTTTGAACAATGTTTTTCTTAAAGGGCAAAAATGACTAAAACATTGTTTCTTCTGCTGATTTAAATACAGTTTAAAAAGTAATTTTGTGATAAAATGTAAAAAAAAAAGAATATTTTCTTACTATTACAGATTTTCCTTTTTTATAGTGATAATGAATACTTTTCTGTGATTTTAGTGTATATTTTACGTAGTTTAACTAAACAGGGAAACTCAGAGGGTCTCAGCAGCGCCCCCTGCAGGTCCTCATTAATCCAGCAGCAGCGTTCATACCTGCATCTTGGTGACGTTGGGGAAGTCTCCAGGGCTGATGTGATGTTCTCTCTGCAGGAAGGTGTAGATCTCTGGAAGCCTCATGATCAGCTCCTCCTTCTTCTTCTCCCGACCGAACAGAGACGGCATCTCCTTCTTCAGGTAGCTGATGATGTAGGCGTGGACCTGCAGGACGATTAGAAACTAAATCATCATCAGTAGAAAGATGTTCCACCATCAGTAGAAAGATGTTCCACCATCATCAGTAGAAGATGTTCCACCATCAGTAGAAACATGTTCCACCATCAGTAGAAAGATGTTCCACCACCATCAGTAGAAGATGTTCCACCATCAGTAGAAAGATGTTCCACCATCATGAGTAGAAACATGTTCCATCATCATCAGTAGATGTTCCACCATCATCATCAGTAGATGTTCCACCACCATCAGTAGAAGATGTTCCACCATCAGTAGAAAGATGTTCCACCATCAGTAGAAAGATGTTCCACCACCATCAGTAGAAACATGTTCCACCATCATCAGTAGAAAGATGTTCCACCATCATCAGTAGATGTTCCACCACCATCATCAGTAGATGCAGTTCAGCAGAAAACTCTGAGAATTTTAGTTACGTGACTGTTGGTCGTAGACGAGTCATTCATGGCTTCTTGGTTGCAGCGATAAGCTCAGAATTTTTTTATTTTTCACAGAATCTGGGTCAAGCAAAGTGTTTATTTATGCAGATTTTTAAATAATTAAATGTAAAGAAAAAGGAGTTTTAATTAAATATCATGAATTCAAGAGATTTTTAAGGCAATTTTTAGACGATATGTTGAAAAACTATCAGAAAGTTGAAAATCTTTTGTACAGTTTCTGGCTGATAAATGTGTCAGTTTGGTGATTTTGAATAAGAAAACATGTCTTATAAAGGGTTTAGAGGTTTACAGGGTCAAAACTCTGTTAATTATAAATTCAGTCTCGTGTTTTCTCCACAAAACAATCATTTAACTGGTTATAAATTCTTCCAACACAAACTGTAGGACATCTGAGCCGTCAGAAGACTCTAGAAGGACTGGACGGTGATGAGGCTCAGCTGATGGACCCCCCACCTCCTCTTGTTTTCACCTCCCAGCTGACACTTCCTAGAAATGGAACGCCCCCCGCCGCCTGAGCTCCGTTCAACAACACCACTGTTTAAACAACGGTTTCCTCAATCACAGCTCCCAGCCGGACGTCTGCAGGTTCACATGGCAGAGGGCAGCGACTCTCCATCTCAGGACTCCATAAATCCAGACGTCAGGACAGGAGCTGCGCTTCAAGAATGAAAAAAAACCACGTCTGGTGTTTGTTCACGTCGAGGAAAGTAACGATGACGGAGCGGTTCAGGTGCAAATGTCTCCAAGCACAAAGTCTCCAGTTTGATTCCAGCTGGTTCACAGCTTTTACACTCTGTCAGCTCAGATTCCTCGTCTGTCTGGAGCTTAACTGATGCATGAAACCACCAGGAAATAGAATAACCTTAAAAAGATTTTGATATTATAACGAGAAATAAGACTCATGAGGTTTAAAAGGAACTCAAGGCCACTAAGACTCAGAAACAATTACCAGAAAGACACACACAACAAGCAAAAATAGACACAAAACAACTATAGAGACACAAAAAACATGCAATATATATATATATATATATATATATATATATAATATACAAAACTACCACAAAGACACACAAAACAACCTCAAAGAGATACAAAACAGCAACAGAGACATAAAATGACAAAAAAGAGATTCTCAAAAAATTACAAATGTCTATCAAAAAAATGTGATTTATTTTTCTAAATATTACAAATGTATTATCAAACTATAATCATTTTACTCCCACATTACAAATTAATTCTTAAAATATTTTACAAATTTATTCTTAAAATGTTACAGATTTACTCTCAAAATATACTGAATTTATATAAATACTATATACAACATATAAACATATGTATGCAAACCATATATACAATTATTACAACTTTATTTTTGAAGTTATTCTGAATTTATTCTAAGATTATTACATATTTATTCTCAATTATTAAAATGTATTCTAAGAACTGTGTGGATTTATTTTTGTCAAAACATTACAACTCCAATATAAAATCAGTCGGAAAATATTTTGAGTTTATTTAAATATTACAAATTATTCTAAAATATTAAAGAATGAGAAATATTTATTTTTATAGTTTAAATGTCAGAATTTCCTTTTAAATGTAATATTTATATTTTTCCTCTAAAAAAGTGTAATAATAATAATAACAATAATAATAATAATAATAATAATAATAATAATAATAATAATAATAATAATAATAATAATAACAATAATAATAATAATAACAATAATAATAATAATAATAATAATAATAATAATAATAATAATAATAATAATAATAATAATAATAATAGTTTAGTTTCAGTTCTTTTTCCTGCTTCTGTTCCTGTTTCGGTTCTCTACCATAGAAATCTGAACCAACAGCCGACTGAACTCTAATTTCCTCTGATCCCTGCAGTCGGATCAGATTTCCAGGTCAAACAAACATTCCAGGATTTTCCCAGAATTCCAGACGTGTCATGTGACCTCACCTTGGCGAGTCGTGCTCTCTTGATGAGGTCGTTGAGTTTCCGGAGTGCCGCATTCCTCGGAAGACTCTGGATGTCTCGGAAAAGATCCTGAGATTCGGCCTCAAACAGACGTCTGGAGGGAGAATAAATGGCTTAAATAATGAGTTAATTAATTAATTAGTCAATTCATTAATTACTTAATTAATTAGTGAGTCAATTAATCAATTAATTAGTAAAGGAGTCTCACCTGTTCTCGGTGTTCTGCAGCGGTTTGGCCCAGAAGGAGCCCAGGTAAACCCTCACCACCTCCGGAGTGTTGATCACCTTCCCCAGCGACCACATGAGGGCGCCGTACACCCTCATCAGCTGCTGGGTGTCCACCTGGGAGCACAGGTGAGCAGGGGGAGGAGTTTAGGGAGCACAGGTGAGCAGGGGGAGGAGTTTATGAGCAGGCTGTACCTGAGCGGTGGCTCTAACTCACCTGGTCGGCCTTGTTCAGCACCACCCGGATCTTATCGTCTTGACCTTTGAAGGCCTTGATGGCTTCAGAGAACTCGTCTGAGATGTCCAGTTTGTGAGCATCGAACAGCAGAATGATCCGATCCACCCGCTCCCCGAACCAACGCAGAACCTCGGAGAAGTCGTAACCTGGACAGGTGGACAGGTAGACAGTTAACAGGTGGACAGGTAGACGGTTAACAGGTGGACAGGTAGACGGTTAACAGGTGGACAGGTAGACGGTTAACAGGTGGACAGGTAGACAGTTAACAGGTGGACAGTTAACAGGTGGACAGGTAGACAGTTAACAGGTGGACAGGTAGACGGTTAACAGGTGGACAGGTAGACGGTTAACAGGTGGACAGGTAGACGGTTAACAGGTGGACAGTTAACAGGTGGACAGGTAGACAGTTAACAGGTGGACAGGTAGACAGTTAACAGGTGGACAGGTAGACAGTTAACAGGTGGACAGGTAGATGGTTAACAGGTGGACAGTTAACAGGTGGACAGGTAGACAGTTAACAGGTGGACAGGTAGACAGTTAACAGGTGGACAGGTAGACGGTTAACAGGTGGACAGGTAGACAGTTAACAGGTGGACAGGTAGACGGTTAACAGGTGGACAGTTAACAGGTGGACAGTTAACAGTTAACTTTGTGGTTGTTTTGTGTCTGTGGTGGTTTTGTGTCTATTTGTGGTAGTTTTGTGTCTCTTTGTTGATTTGTGGTTCAGATACAGTGACTCAGAGCTGCTGTAACACCTCCAGCAGGTGTTTCTTAGCAACACATCAGCACCAAAACGTCCCGTTTTGTGTAACGCCGTCCAAACACGAACACAACACCTTGGTTTAGGAAAGTAGCTGAGGTGGGTTTGTCCAGAGTTCATCAGTAGCCTTCATCCACCTACGCAGCTTTAGAACAGGCTTCAGAACCGACTGTTGGTGTTGAGGGCAGCAGCTGCTCTGTGCCTTTAAGTTGTGTGTCTGTGTGTAAAGTGATCTGTGGCAGTCTGGGTGTGGTTCCTCCAGAACTGGGCGACACTGAGCTCAGACCTGGAAACACAAAAGCTCTGAACGTTAAAGAGGAAAATTCTGCAGCACAAAGAAACGTCGTGACCGATTCAGCTCTGCTCACATTATCATCATCTGTGTTGTACTGTGTGATGTTACTGTGTCTGTTTGTCGTCGTCTTGCATTATTGTGTGTCTTTTTGTCTTCGTTTTGTGTGATTTTAGTGTCTCTCCGTTGACATTTTCTCTAATTTTGTATCATTTTATTGTCATTTTTGCAATTTTTGTGTCTCTTTGTGGACATGTTACATCTGCTGGAGGTCAAGTTGTGTGTATTTGTCGTTATTTTGTATATTCTGCACCTCTTTTTGTTGTTTTGTGTTATTTTGCGTGTTTTTTCTGCTCAACACTGGACCACTTTACTTTGTTTGTATATAGTACTTTGATTCTTCTTTTTATTTTTTATCTATTTTATTATTTGCACTGCTGCTAATTGTCGTGTTCTTCAGACAAATTTCGTTGTACTTCTGAACAACGACAATAAAGTCTCTTTAATCTTTAATTTTTAATCATTTAGTATAATTTTATTATTTTGTGTCTCTCTAAGGTCAATTTTCTACTTGTTATTTTGTATCATTTTTGGTCTCTTTGTGTTCATTTTCCCTCTCTTTGATGTTGTTTTATTTAATTTTGTAACTCTTTGTGGTCATTTTGCACAATTTTGTGTGTATTTGTTGTTGTTTTATGTCACTTTGCAGCTCTTTGTGGCCATTTTGTGTGTATTTGTTGTTGTTTTGTACCATTTTGCATGTATTTATTGCTATTTTGTATGAATTTGTTACAGTTTTATGTCATTTTGCTGCTCTTTGTGGATATTTTGTGTGTATTTGTTATTATTTTGTATCATTTTACATCTATTTGTGGTTGTTTTGTACCATTTTGTATGTAATTGTGGTCATTTTGAGTCGTTTTCACAGACGCCTGAACTTGAATTTCACTTCAACATGTGTAACGTTTGTGTTTTTGATTTAGTAAAACAGGTTAAAAACTTTCATACATTATATTTCTGCACATACATGAGGTGTTTTATGGAGGCAAATGAAAGCTGAGGTTTTACTTTAACTTCAGCATCCTCTGAGGTGTGTTCAGGTGTCCTCTGATAATCACCGTTTCCACTCTCATGATGGAGCTTAAGGTTGTAAAACTTTCTCTGTTTAACCTTCACTCACTGCTGACGTACCTCAGTAAGCTTCTGTTTGTTCAGGTCTGTGAGGTCACCTTAAACCCACCGTTTACCCTGAACACACACCTGAACACACACCTGAACACACAGAAACACCCTCAGCAAACACTTCAGATCTGACCGGCAGCTTCCAGAATCAGCAGAGATTCACCATCTGCTGCAGTTTTAGTGAATGAACGTGTGAACTTAGAGGCTGAATCAGCTGAGATGAAGCTCAACATCAACACAACATCGCTGCAGGACGACACACAACTCAGAGTTTGTGGACAAAACACACACGGCTGATGGGAAAAACAAATATCATGAAGGAAACCAGAGGAGGAAGCGGAGGACCATTCCTGAAACCTGACTGGCCTTCCACAGTGTGAAAATGTTCCACCAAAACAATCACTACTGAGTTAATACTGTTGAAACAAGCTGGGATTAGCTGGGTTTGTTCTCTATACCAGAGGATAATGAGGTGCAGTCAGACCATTCTACAGTACAGAACACAGGATCATCATATAGAGTAGAATGGTCTGACCACACCTCATTATATTCAGCTACAGAACACCAGAGCATTTTTCTCCACCCATACCAGAAGTATCATTTTATGTCTGTGGTCGTTTTGTGTGTATTTGTGGTTGTTTTGCGTCTCGTTGTAAGAGTTTTGTGTCTCTTTGTGGTCGTTTTGTGTCTTTTTGTGGTTGTTTTGTGTCTCTTTGTGGTTATTTAATGTGTCTTCATGGTTGTTTCGTGTCTTTTCATGATCGTTTTTTTTCTGTCTCTTTTTTTGTTTTTGTGATCATTTTATGTCTTTTTCATTGTTTCTTTCGTATATCTTTGTGGTTGTTGTGTGTCTCGTTGTGATGTTTTTTTGTGTAGAATGCGTAGAATATCACATCAGAATCAAGAACATCTAGGCTCAGAGCAATGCTAAAGGCTAGTCCATGTATTTATTTCTAATCTAAATAAACGTAGTTCCTTATCATCAGGACGTCCAAATAATCCTCTGGAAAACCTCCAAACAGCCTCAGAAACTAAAGAAATTCAAACATTTGTCTCTTCAGACGAATAAAAGACAGAATAACCGCTGGAGAAGGAATCGCTGCAGCTCTTTGCTGTTTGAGCCCCATGAATAAGAGATGATCCTCCAGCAGCTTCAGGTTTCAGCCTCAGGTGTCGCCTCAGGTTGGTCCCTGGAGACTCTGGACGGTAGATACAGATCCAGGTTCTTCAGGTTGGTCCCTGGAGACTCTGGACGGTAGATACAGATCCAGGTTCTTCAGGTTGGTCCCTGGAGACTCTGGACGGTAGATACAGATCCAGGTTCTTCAGGTTCTTCAGGTTGGTCCCTGGAGACTCTGGACGGTAGATACAGATCCAGGTTCTTCAGGTTGGTCCCTGGAGACTCTGGACGGTAGATACAGATCCAGGTTCTCCAGGTTCTTCAGGTTGGTCCCTGGAGACTCTGGACGGTAGATACAGATCCAGGTTCTTCAGGTTCTTCAGGTTGGTCCCTGGAGACTCTGGACGGTAGATACAGATCCAGGTTCTTCAGGTTGTTCCCTGGAGACTCTGGACGGTAGATACAGATCCAGGTTCTTCAGGTTGGTCCCTGGAGACTCTGGACGGTAGATACAGATCCAGGTTCTTCAGGTTGGTCCCTGGAGACTCTGGACGGTAGATACAGATCCAGGTTCTTCAGGTTGGTCCCTGGAGACTCTGGACGGTAGATACAGATCCAGGTTCTTCAGGTTGGTCCCTGGGCAGATACAGATCCAGGTTCTGCTGCTGCTCCAGCCTTGTTGCAGTTTAACGGGAGGAAATTCCTGTGATATGAGCCGGAATTGTTCTCTGCTGGTTCCATTACAGAACCTCTGGTGACTTCACATGTTCCATTTCCGTCAAACGGGGAAATGCCTGCAGACCAACAATACTACTTCCTGTGAGACTGGAGGTCTGTGCTGAGCAGAGCTAGAGGATCAGACGTTCATGTTCCCCTCAGGATGAACCCTGAAACTAGAGCTGAACCCATGAAAATAACCTGAAACTTTAACATGCTCTGATTTAGTATTTTCTCTTTCATCATATTTTTAAGTCTTTGGACTTTTGCTCAAACAGAATAAGACGTTAGGTTTTTCTCTCAGACTTTGAGGTCAGCAATTTTGTAGATTTTTTCTATTTTTTGACGAAATGACAACAAAAATCAATACTAACTGCCTCAACAGATCTGTAAAATTAAATTGAAGCAAACTGTTGTGAGCAAAAAACGTGATGTTTTATTCAATGTGTTGTTGATTTTTGCATCTCTTGGCAGTTGTTCTGTGTATTTTTGTGGTTATTTAATGTCTTTCTCTGAAAGTTTTGTGTGTCTTTGTGGAAGTTTTGTGTCTCTGTGGAGGTTTTCTGTTTTTGTGATGGTTTCTGCGTCTTTTGGTAATTTTTTTTGTCTCTTGGATGCCGGTTTTGTGTCTCTTTGTGGTCATTTTGGATGTTTCTGCAGTTGTTTTGTGTCTCTTTGGTTATTTGGATGCAGAGAAACTGTGCTGGTCAGTTTTTGCAGGGTTTTTTTCTGTAGTGAATCAAACATAAAGACTGTGAGCAGTTCTGGGAATAAAAGCTACAAGTTAAATTCTGTCCTGGTTTGGTTCCAGTCGGTCGGACGTTTGTCTTTGTGTCGTTCCTTTTTGCTCCGTGTCTCTTCTAAAGCTCCAGCATTGAATCTTAGAGGAGTGAACATGAGCATCAGCTGCAGCATCACGTCAGCTACAGACTCGGTAGCAGGAAGTAAACGCTGCCTCCACCCTCCACTGGCAGCACATCAGTCTGCAGCTCCACCCTGCACATCTGCAGCCAAACATGCAGCTGGAACGGCTCCACAACACACACTGCACACAGACACGCAACAGACACACCAGTGCTTGTACTGCAAACACACACGACTCAGCAGCGAGAACATCCAGAGTTTAGAAAGAACCACTTTACTGTCAGCACATGGAGACGCTGCTACAAACAGCAGCTGCTTCAAACTGTGGTGCAACAACACAAAACACGCACAACACACACATTCCTGCTGCAGGCCGACAACTCCCACATTAACCTTTAAATAGAGGCCTGCCTGGTGTCGTAGACGCAACTGTGGAGCAGCCAGGAGTTCATTCAGTTTGTCTGAAAGCAAATATTCTGCTGCTGTAATGTCACAAAATAGAGAAAAATGAAGATATTACCAGCGTGTGTGAGGAGAATCCTGTGCTACACAACAGATCCACTGGTTGTTTGAGCTCACAACTCACATATGTGTATTGTTTTTTTTGTTGTCGTTTTGCATTTTTTAAAATCTTCATGGCCGTTCTGTGCATCTTTGTGGTTCTTTTGTGTCTATTTGTGTTTATTTTGCATAATTTTGGGGCAATTTTCTGTCTTTTGCAGTTATTTTGTGTCCCTTGGAGGTTGTTTTGTATCTCTGTGGTTGTTTAATGTGTTTTTGTACTAGCTTTGTGTCTCTTTGTGGTCATTTTCTGCACCAATGTCGTTGGTTTTTGTCCATTTGTTACCAATTTTCATCACGTTTGTGTCTCTTTGTGGTTGTTTTGCGAATTTTTGTGTCCAATTTGCATATTTCTGTGGTACTTTTGTGTCTCTTCATGGTAAATTTGAGTCTCATTGTTGGTATTTTGTGTCTCTGTGGTCATTTTGTGCATCTATTGTGGTAGTTTTGAGTCTCTATGGTCATTTTGCATATTTTTATGGTCATGTTGTGTCTATGCTCATTAAATGTCTTTTTGGTGTAGTTTTGGGTCTCTGGGGTTGTTTTATGATTTTTTTTGTGGCAAATTTGCAGATTCTTGTGGGAATTTTGTGTCTGTGGTAATTTTGCATGTCCTTGTGGTTGTTTTGCATATTTTTATGGCGAATTTGCGTCTCTGTGGTCATTAAATGTCTTTTTGGTGTAGTTTTGTGTCTCCTTGTGGTGTTTTTACATCTTTTTTGAATATTTTGCATCTCTTTCTAATCTCTTTGTGGTGTTTTTGTGTCCTTGCAGTCAACAGTCTGCCGTATAAACACTACAGATGTCAGTGTTGTAGCTGATCTAATGATAATGATGCTAATTTTGCAGCTCACAGTTTTCAGAGCAACTTTTCATTTTTGCAACTATTAATGTTTCATATAGATTTCTGTTCCTTTCATTTTGTACCAAGAAGGAAAAAAATGTGTTATCGATCCAAACTAAGTCGTAAAACAGAAATGAAGCTGAACACACGTGTGCAGTCGAGGCTCTAAACAAAGCCGAGGCCAACATGGTTTTAACAACAGACTCCAGGACAGAACAAACTGCTGAATGTGAGCTAACGGGTCGAAGCATTCCTGAGCAGCAGCGCTGATCTCACCGAGCCTCGAGCGTCAGCGAGCTGGACGTCAACCAACTGATGTGAGCGTTTGTGTTGAGTCACTGCTGGCCTGAAAACGTCTTCAGCTGAAATTTAACCTCAGCTGAGCCGCTAAACGCTTCCAGATGGAGGGAAAAACCCACCGCTGCTGCTTCCTGTAGCCGAGGCCCTCCTTCTACACCATCCGTCCATCCATCTACCTTCATCCATCATCCATCCTTACCCATCCATTCATCCATCCATCCATCTACCTTCATCCATCCATCTATTCATCATCCATCCATCCATCCATATATCCATCCAACTATTCATCTATCCATCCATCCTCACCCATCCACACATCCATCCATCCATCCATCCATCCACCCATCCATCATCTATTCATCAACCATCCATCCATCCATCCATCCATCCTCCAGCCATCATCCATCCATCCAGATGATGCTGTCATTCAAACAGATTCATTCTGAGGGCAACAAGGACACTGGAGCAGGAGAATCTGTTTTCTGCAGCAGGATTCATGTGAACCGAAGATGAGCCGAAGCAAACAGTCAAAGATCTTCAGAAATGGTTTAAAGACAACAAGGTAGAAGTTCTGGATGTCGAGTCAGAGTCCAGATCTCAATCCAGCTGAGGATTAGTGTCTGGACATGAAAAGATAAACATTCTAATGTACTGCTGTAGATAAAATGTTGAGTTTAGACTGTTATTGATGGATTGTGTTGACACATTGATAATGTTGGCGTCTGCTGGACTGGATCTGGATGATTGTTGTTGATTTTCTCCACCAGAAGTCTGTATTTAAACTTCAGCTGTTATCAGCCTCGCGATCCTTTCTGCTCTCTGGTGACTTTCATTTGCCAGATTTGTAACAGCTTGTGCAGAGCAGCAGGTGGATGTTCCTCTCGGTTCCCCTCGGTTCCTCTCGGTTCCCCCTGGGGCCGCTGTCAGTGTCAGCAGCACAAAGACACACATTTCAGAACTCGGCTGAGCTCACAGAGCAGCAGAAGGCATCTTTAATGTTTCCTCCCCACATTGAGAACATAAGGGGACCCCTGACAGTTCCCTGAGGAACTCCTCCAGGACGTTTATGAGCGCTAACAGGACCGTTTCCCACAGAGTTATGTGAGTGTGAGTGTTTGGCTCCACACCCAGAACCTTCAGCAAACTGTGGGAATCATCAGGAACAGACCTCAGAGTTAAACTGCACAGAAACACAAACTCAAACCAAAATAAGAATCCGAACCTTACAGATACTGGCACTCAAATTATTCAAATATTTCTCAGATGTGTGGTTTTTAGAGATATTTTCCTGCAGTTTTATTTCCACCAAACATGATTAACATCATATTTCTAAAAAGGCTTTAATGTGACTTTATGAATATATGCATTAAAACTGTGCTGAATTGTAATTATCACTGGATTACAAAGGTTTCTGTTGCTTTTCTAAATTTTGACACCAAGATTTAGCTTTTTGCTGCAGTATATGTAAATATTGATTACAGATATTGGTTATCAATCTGTTTTATTTCCAATAAACACAATGTCTTACCCCTGAATAAAGCCTCCACGGTGATTTTTTAATAATATTTAGGTGGTGTATTTATTGTGCTTTTGTGTTTTCAGAATCTAAAAATGTTTTTATTTGTTTTTGTCTTGAGTTTCATGAATCACATTTTCACTGAACTGAGGAACAAGTTCTGACAGAATTTACATTTTGATGCATAATTACGTCTCATTTTTCAGGAAATGCTGAATATTTTGTTCTCCACGAGCGTTAGTTTCATCTTTAGTTCCCTTCTGCCGACATTTCACCGCTGATCCCACCGAGTGTTTTGGTTTTTTATTCATAGGAAGAGCAGAAAAGCAGCTGGATCAAACCTCCTGAAAACCATTCTGTCGGTTTCTGGTTTCACTTCTGCATTTCCACTTGGAGTAGTTTCACATCAGCAGCCGTGATTCATCAGAGGAAACAGACGAAGAGTTTCTCAATGTTTTACCGTCATGAGTTTATCCTGAAGCCACAGCAGAACGTGAAGGATTCATCAGATGTTTAATAAAAACAGGCTAAGATGTTTCATGAAAATCTGGACGGATTTTAGGAAATGTTTTACTCTGCAACCAACTTTCCTTTCTTTTACCTGAGACATCAAACTAGATTCAAAAAATAACCCAAAAAAAAATTGTCCAAAGTCACTAAAAAACTAATTTTACACAAATTTTACATAATTCTGGACAAATTTCAAGTGCTTTTGGACAGTTTTCAAGACATTCTGGATAATTCTTGAGACAGTTTTGATAATTTTATGGACAATTTTAGACAAGATTTTAGACTAGAGAGGAAAACCAAAGCTACTGATGAATAAATAAAGTCAGCTTGGCTTACAAACAGAGAACAGAGGACCAGGTTGTTGGAGATCCATCCAGCATGGAGAAACAGACTCAAAACTGGACTAAAAATGTCCAAAACAACTGAAAAACTGTTATTTTGAACCAATATTGTTGTCTTGGACCAGCTTTAATTCTAATTCCTGAGTTCTCTATCCTTCACGATGTTCTGGTTCCAGAGCTGCAGGACTTTAAATGGACCCCGCTGAGCTTAAATGTTCCTGCTGGAGTTCAGAGGGTTAAAGTTCTGGGGCTCTGGAGGTCGGCTGCTCTCCGACTTCATACAATACGAGGAAGTGAAAGAATCTCAAGGACCGTTATGCAACAACAGCTGCTGCTTTCTCACCTCTGCTGATCCGCTGCTTCTCTCCAGACAGGATTCCAGGAGTGTCGATGATGCTGATGCTCTGAAGGACCTGATTGGGCATCTGGGAGCAGATGAACCTGAGGAGATACAAGTCCGGATCTGTGTTAGACTTTCTAGAACTATATTAGAGCTATACCACTAGTAACCCTGTCTCTAGATGATCCTGGTTTCTTCTTCCATTGCCCAGAATAGTTCTGACCAACCACCTACCAACATATGAGCCTTAAAGTTTACCCAGAATGCATTTTTTAAAGTTTTCTCTGGTGAATTATCAGGAACCAGAAACACGTCCAGGCAACCAATGATTGTTTCTATGATTCTATGTCATAGACATTAAACTGTTCACACTAGGATACATCCCATAATACTGATGATCACAGTTGGTTAGAGAGAAAATGAACAGAAACCCAAGTTAGTGTTCAGACTGTGACACCTGGATGGATTTAAACTGATCTGGGCTCGGTTTTTACCAGAACTCAGATGCGTTTTTCCTCCTAAATGTCATGGTTCTATCTGCTGGACTGATGAAGTTCTCAGGCTCAGAAATGATGGAAAAAGTCCATTAAAAAGTGATAAACCTGGACCTTCAAGGACCTGGAACTCTGGAAATATTCCCAGTCTGAAGGTAGAACTCTGATCATTGATAAAGTTACTGGAGATGAAGAACCAGATGTTCTGAGGAGGTAATTCTTACCCTTTTAGTGGAGATGTGTCTTTTTGTGGAATATTCTCCTATTTTTGTGGTGTTTTAGGGTCCTTTTGAACAGTTTTTAAGTCATTTTAGACCATTTTTGAGTAATTCTGGACAATCGTTCAGTTGTGGACAATTTTATTAATAATTTTGAACAAACTATGAGTCATTTCAGGTCATTTTTGAGTCATTTTGGTCAAATTTCACTTATTCTGAACAGGTTTTCATCCTTTAGACAAACTGAACTTCACTTGAACACTTGAATTTTCAGTCTAAAGTGATTTTGTGAGGCCTCCTGCCATCTGAGGGTAAATTTATCTGACAGCGGCTATAAATCGCTTCACTGTGTCGGCTGCAGGTTGGCAGCGGGAAAAAACAAACCGAGCGAGCTGACACGTGGTGACGCACACACACTTCCCCCTGGAAACAATAAGTTATTGTGGTTCCTGAGCTGCTCCTCCTGAACCGCTGGACTGTCCTCCCACTTCCTCGCTGCCGCTCTTAGGAATATTTCTGGATGGAGGAAATACGTTTGTGCCGCCGTGGTTTGGGCTAAATTTAACCATGATGGGTCTGACAGCTACAGAGAGTGTTTACGCAGAGGGCACTTCCCTCTGTGGAAACGTTTGGAGGAAAACTGACAGCAGGAGGAGGTCAGCGATCAGACCGACGGTCTACAGACGTCCTCATGCATCAATCATGGTCTACAGACATCCTCAAGCATCAATCATGGTCTACAGACGTCCTCAAGCATCAATCATGGTCTACAGACGTCCTCAAGCATCAATCATGGTCTACAGACGTCCTCAAGCATCAATCATGGTCTACAGACGTCCTCATGCATCAATCATGGTCTACAGACGTCCTCAAGCATCAATCATGGTCTACAGACGTCCTCAAGCATCAATCATGGTCTACAGACATCCTCAAGCATCAATCATGGTCTACAGACGTCCTCAAGCATCAATCATGGTCTACAGACGTCCTCAAGCATCAATCATGGTCTACAGACGTCCTCATGCATCAATCATGGTCTACAGACGTCCTCAAGCATCAATCATGGTCTACAGACGTCCTCAAGCATCAATCATGGTCTACAGACGTCCTCAAGCATCAATCATGGTCTTCAGACGTCCTCAAGCATCAATCATGGTCTTCAGACGTCCTCAAGCATCAATATGGTCTTCAGACGTCCTCAAGCATCAATCATGGTGTTCAGACGTCCTCAAGCATCAATCATGGTCTACAGACGTCCTCAAGCATCAATCATGGTGTTCAGACGTCCTCAAGCATCAATCATGGTCTACAGATGTCCTCAAGACGTCCTTCAACTGAAGTCTAACTGCTGCTGGAGCTTCAGAGCAGAGAGGTTCTGGACCACGTTGTTACTGATCTGAGTTTTTTAATGTTCAGCCTGAAGCTGAAACAGGTTGGAAAGTGGTTGAAATTTGAAAAACAGTAGCTAAAATCACAGATAAACAGTTGAAAAAGTAGGTGAATAAACTGTAGAAATAGTTAGCAAATGGATAAATAGTAAAATAGCTTTAAGGATTAATTTAAATAAAGGGTGTCAGATGGAACTTAAAATGCATAAACAGCTGAAATAAACAGCTCAAAGTCTGGAATAAATGGTGGAAATATTAGATAAATTATAGAATTAATGGTTGAAATATTAGATAAAACAAATAATGGATCACTAGTTGAAATAGCGAATGGTTAAAAATGGCTAAAAGAAAAGAAAAAATGGTTTGAATTACAGATACGGTTATTTTGTTGAAAAGTAAATAATAAAAAAACTAGATATAAATGAGAAAATAAAGAAAAAACACAAAAACAGGATGCAAAATAATAGAAAGCGACAAAAACAAAACACAAAACAACAGAAACGAAACACAAACAAGACAGAAAATGACAAATACGACACATGCTTATACCACTTTATGTCTCTTTTTGGTTTTTGTTCTTTTGTCTCTCATTTGAGCATTTTTTTTGACTTCTTTGTCTCATTTCTGTTATTTTGTGTTTCGTTTTTGTTGTTTTGTATCTCATTTGTGTGATTTTATGTCTTGTTTTTGCCATTTTGTGTCTCTCTGGGTCACTTTATCCCATTTTTTGTCATTTTATCTGTAATTTTTGTGATTTTGTGCCTTGTTTAGATAGTTTTGTCTCCAGTTTGTCATTTTGAGATATATATTCTGTTTTATTCTGTTCTATTGTGGGTGAAGTCGTCTCTGTTCGGTGGGTGTTACGCTGAATTGAGTCCCTTCTGGGTTCAGTTTTTCTTCTTGGGTGTGTGAATCAGAAACTGAGAATTTGCAGCTCCAGAATCACTCATCGGCTCAGTAGAACCTAGAACCTTGGAGTGGTTCTAGAAGGATCGGGTTTAAGGCTGGAGGTCTGTCTGGACCGGGTGGAGCTCCTTAACGTCGTATCGGTTCAGAGTTTTTATTTAGTCAGCCGCCTGCTCTGCTGCTGCACATTAACAAACCAGAAAAATCTGAGTTTAAAGCCTCTAAAGTCAGGAGGTTCTCTCTGCTGAGACGCCAGGAGGTTCTCAGGTTTCTGGTTCCACAAGATGCTGGTGAAGGATCCATTTAGACTAATGATCAGAGATGAAACTGATTAATGATCAGAGAAACTCTGTATTCTATCGAGTCTCATTTTAGTGACTTTAATGTTTGTTTTAACTCCAGCAGGATTGAGTTTTGTGATTTTTTCAGACCTGATTCCATGTTTTCATGGAATAATATTATTCAAGTTAGGAGGTATTCGGTCTAAAGGTCTGATTGTTTTTAAACAGCAGCACAGTGTTGGTTCCTGATTAACCTCTGACCCCTGAAAGAATCCTGCTGTCTTAATAAAACCACCAGAACTCCAACATTTATCAGCCACAAACTGTAAAAACAGAAAGAATCGTCAGGTTTTCTACTTTCTCACAGTCTTCCTGTCGGGAAACTGAAACCTAATCTGAGATTAACATCCTGACAGTTCATTAAAATCTGTTTGCCACAACTAGATTCTGTAAAAACTAAAACTCAGAGAGTTCTCAGGTTGAACTGCAGGCAGATGCCAAAAAAAGACAAATGAGACACAAAACAACAGAGACAAGACAAAAAAACAACACAATAAGACAAAAAAAATGAAAAAAACAAGAGACAAAACTCCAAAAATGAGACATAATAATGTGTAAAACTAGATTGAAAATGAGGAAAGCAACTCACAAGAAAATAAACGAGAAATAAATTGACACAAACGAAATGCAAGACAACACAAATGAGATACAAAATAGGAAAAATAAGACACAAAACAATGAACAGGAGACAAAATTGTCTGAAAGAAACACAAAATTTCACAAATTAGTGACAAAACAACAAAAAAAGGGTAAAAAAAATTACCCTAAGAAACACAAAATGATGAAAATGAAACATAAAATGAGAAAAAATTACATTAAAATGAGAAAACAAGACATAAAATGACAAATTGAAACACAAAAAAACAGAAATGAGACAAAAAGTTACAAAAAAACACACAAATAAGAGGCAATAGAACAAAAATTCAACAACATATGACCACAAAGAGACACAAATCGGTATAAATGAGACAAGAAATGAGGAAAAATTAGAAATAAAATGACAAAAATAAACAAAAAATGACAAAAACTAGATATAAAATGAGAAAACAAGACACAAAATGACAAAACTGTCCAAACAAGGAAGAAAATAACACATATTAAAGACAAAACAACAAAAGTGGGATAAAAAATGACCCAAAGATACACAAAATGAGACGCAAAATTACAAAAAAACACAAAAAAGAGACAAAAGAACAAAAACTAAACAAAAAATGACCACAAAGAGACACAAAATCGTATAAACGAGACAAAAAATGAAGAAATGAGACACAAAACGTCAAAAACAAGACATGAAATATCACAAATGAGACAAAAATGATAAAAACTAGATAGAAAATGAGAAAAACACAAACAAAACATGAACACAAACACAAAATGACAAAAACAAAACTGAAGACAACACAAATGAGACACAAAATGTTAAAGATAAGACACAAAACGACACAAACAAAACATAAAAATGACAAAAACAGAACAAAAAATGACCACATAGAGACAAAAAAAACATATAAACGAAACACGAAATGAGAAAAACAAGACATGCAGGAAAACTGACTGTCCCACAGAGACAGAAAAAGACAAAAACAAAGAATGAAATGATAAAAACCAGGAACACAATGAGTTAGAAAATGACCAAAATGATGACATAAAGTTGGTTCTGATGTTTTCTGTGTTTAGTCTCCAGTCATTAAAATCAATCTTCAGATTCAGGTTTAGATAGTTGGAGGCTGTTAGACCTAATAATAATAATAATAATAATAATAATAATAATAATAATAATAATAATAATAATAATAATAATAATAATAATAATAATAAAAGCAACCGTATCGTCTTACCTGTTGAGGAAGGAGTTCCCGAAAGCGTTGAGTTTCCTGAATGGCTTCTTGGGGTCGACCACCAGAGCGTTGCCGGGGACGACGCCTTCGTTCTCTCCGTACATCACGGCGATGAAGCCGTCGGTAGTCGGCTCTGGACCAATCCGCATCCCAGGGAAGTCCTCCTCCAGCAGGTACCTGGAGAACCAGAGAGGTTAGTCTGAGGTTTAATCAATAACCCATCATCAATAACCCATCATCAACAATCGATCATCAATAACCCATCATCAATAACCCATCATCAACAATCGGTCATCAATAACCCATCATCAATAACCCATCATCAACAACCGATCATCAATAACCCATCATCAATAACCCATCATCAACAATCGATCATCAATAACCCATCATCAATAACCCATCATCAACAACCCATCATCAACAACCGATCATCAATAACCCATCATCAACAACCCATCATCAACAATCGATCATCAATAACCCATCATCAATAACCCATCATCAACAATCGGTCATCAATAACCCATCATCAATAACCCATCATCAACAACCGATCATCAATAACCCATCATCAATAACCCATCATCAACAATCGATCATCAATAACCCATCATCAATAACCCATCATCAACAACCCATCATCAACAACCGATCATCAATAACCCATCATCAATAACCCATCATCAACAACCGATCATCAACAAGCCATCATCAATAACCTTTAAACCAATTTTCATCTTCTTAATGTAAATATTTTCTCGTTTCTTTCCTCTGTGACAGTAAACTGAAGATCTTTGGACTAAATGAGACGTTTGAGGAAACAATCATCCACATTTTTACCATTTTAGAGACCAAACAACTGATTTATTCATCCAGTAAAGACAAAAATAATTCTAATAAAAACCACCAACACTGACTCAAGAACAGAAAGATAATCTGGACTTATGTGGTCGCAACTGCAGCAGAGACGATCAAACGTTGTGTTTTTACCACCATGTTCATGTTTTCTGTGTCCACAGACTGTAGACTTTACATCAAACAGTGTTTTACATATGAGGGTTATATGCACAGGAACACTCGTGCACACTGCTCTGAAATAAAAAAACTACTAAAACTATCCAACATGAAAACCACCAAACTCAACAACATGTACAGCTGTTCGCTCTGTAAACACAGAAAATTTAGTCTCAGCGTCTGTCTGAGTCGAGATTTAAAGAAGGTACGGCAACTTTAAAGAGAATTTAGAGTTAAATGTGAATAAATCAATGTTTAGAGTCCTTAAAGGATCATTTTAACCACTTAGCATCCTGGTATCACTGTTCGCATCTCAGGTTAATCTAAACTGAAAATGACAAAACAACACACTTCCAAACATTTTTAAACAAATAATGAAAATAAATAATCATATTTTTGACTGATTTCTTGGTTTGTTTGTCCCAGATACAACCCAAGTCATATATTATTCAGCCTGACACTGAAACCGATGCTAAAATGGTTGAAACAGGAGAAAAAGTGACTATAAATAACAGATAAAAAGTTGAAATAGCTAAATGTGATGTTGAAAAGATGAATAAACCGTAGAAATAGTTAACAAATAAATAGCTTTAAGGATTAGTTTGAAACAAAAGGTGGCAGATGGAACTTAAAATGCATAAAATAAACAGCTTCAAGTCTGGAATAGATGGTTGAGAAAGATAAATCATAGAATGTACAGAATCACCATCAGATCTGAAAATAAAGAGTTTGGTGACTTTACCCAGAAATAATTACAGCAGTTAGCCAATGACCAATGAACCAATGAACCAACTAACCAATGAATCAAGGAACCAATGAACCAACTAACCAATGAATCAAGGAACCAATGAACCAATGAACCAACTAACCAATGAACCAACGATCCAATGAACCAACGATCCAATGAACCTACTGACCCATGAACCAACTAACCAGTGAACCAATGAACTAATGAACCAACTAACCAGTTAACCAACTGACCAATGAACCAACTGACCAATGAATCAACGAACCAATGAACCAACTGACCAATGAACCAATGAACCAACGAACCTACTAACTAATGAACCAACTAACCAATGAACCACTGAACAGAGATCATCAGATCTAATCTGAACAAATGAAACCAGGACCACAGTTCTACTTTCTCACCAGTTTAAATAAACTTTCCTCTCAGTCTGTCAGAGAACAGCTGCATCTTTAAAAATCGTTTCCGTTCTTTCATCTCCTCTCACACTTTCAGAGGAAAGTGAGAAAGGAAGGAAGAGAAGGAAGATGGCTGCTGAGAGTCTCTGTCCTCCCACTTCCTGTTTCAGGACTTCAAAGGAGAGACGATGATGGAAAACCACCGAGAGGCTGAAATATTAGAAACCTGAGCTTTAAACAGAGAATCAGCTGATCCACCAGCTGATTCTCACCTGTCCACCTGCAGACAGGTGACCTTCACACATCATCTGTGTTTCAAAGCTTCGTGTCCTGATTCAGAAACCTGAATCTTCCAGCTCTGAAAGGAGAATCAGGTCTCTGCTGCAGGTAAACACCTGATCCAGGTGAAGCTTCAGCCGACAGAAACACAAACATCATCTGACAAAGAGTCTGTCGCTTCGTTTCCAGCCAGTAACACAAGTCCAGACAGAACACCTGAAACAACAACAACTCTACCGTTTTCATTCATACGAGACGAGAATCGGCTGATGTTTGAATGGAGTCTGGTTGGTTGGATTCATATCAGCTGCTGTGATTTATGAGGAAATAGATCAATATTTATCTTTAGTGCTCAGCTGCATGCAAACTCATGTTAAATTAATAGATTTCTGAGTGGAGTCTGGTATGAAATGATACTAGCTGCTTACAATACATGAATTAATGTGAATTATCAGTGTTCGCCTGCATGCAAACTGATGTTAAATTAGCAGGTATTCAAAATTTAACTAGAAAACACACTAGTATGACTCATTAATCAGCCTCAGTGCTAACCGATGTTAAATTTGCACATATTTGAATGGAGTCTGGTGTTGATTCTCAAAACATGCTTTAAAGTTGTGATGAATAAATACATCAAGAAAAAACAGCATTCATAATTAATGTCCACCTGATGTTAAATTAGCAGATATTTGAATGGAGTCTGGTCACAAAATAATAAACGTGCAAAAGTAGAATGATTTAAAAAAAAAAAAAGCTTCAACACGTTACTGCTGTCCCTGCTGACCACACTGCGGCCTGTTTGTGGCCCTCGAACCGCTCGTTGGACCACCGCAGGTTTCACTTCACAGAAGGAGAAGAAAACATGTTGAGTCTGCAGTTTACTGGCAGCAAGTTCCCATGATTCATAGCATTCCTGAGGGCGGGGCTTAGTAGGTGACACACCCCTCTGACACACACACACACTACAACACACACACACACACACACACACACACACACACACACACACACAGCTTGTTTAAACTGATTGCAGGTTGATTTGCTGCCAAACCTTCGACTGTTTGGACCGAACATGTGCAAACGACAGATAACAACCAGAGAACCTAAAAGTTTACGTGTTGCTGCCGTCACAAAACCGAAAACGGTTTAACCTCAGAGTGAATCCTGTCTACAGATGATCCTGGTTTCTTCTTCCATCATCTATAATAGTTCTGACCACCTACCAACATGCTGATATGAGTCTTAAAGTTTACCCAGAATGCATTTTTTAAGTTTCCCCAAGTTTTAGAATTAATCTAAATTTTTTTGAAAATGACTGAAAAACGTGTCCCAAATGACATAAAAGTTGTTCCCACTTTTTTTTAACAAAAAGGCTTGAAATGTGTCTAAAATGAGTAGATATTGTTCAAAATGTCATTAAACTGTCTTAAAAAATTACATAAATTTGCGTAGTAACTCAAAAATTACTTAGAAACTTCTTCAAAATGACACAATAATGACCTCAAATCTGTCTGAAATTAGTCCAAATTTACCCAGAATGCACTTTTTAAAGTTTTCTCTGGTGAATTATCAGAAACCAGAAGAAAGTTCTTTGGTCTGATGAGGGAACACGGTGGTGGCAGCATCATGATGTGAAGCACGGTGGTGGCATCATCATCATGTTAGGATACTTTATAGCAGCAGGCTGTGGGAGGCTTGTAAAGCTTGAGGGTAAACGGGGAACCAGTGACTGTTTTATGACTCTATGTCATAGACATTAAACTGTTCACGCTAGGATACATCCCATAATACTGATGCTTACAGTTGGTTATCCATTTCTAGGATAAATTTCAAGTTATTGTGAGACTGTTTTAGTCATTTTGGTTCAATTTTACCTCATGTAGGTGAAATTTCTGTCCTCAGTTTTAATCTGAGGTCTAAATTTGAGTTGAGTTCTGAATTATTCTGGACAAACTGAGTGTTTTTATTACATATTTCAGTCATTCTGGAAAAATTTTAGGTGTTTTAAACAAACTTTAAGACCTTTTGGGTGATTTGAGTCATTTTGAACGAGTTATTTTCCATTTTGGAAAGACTTCTTTGACGTGGTTAAATTTAAACTAATTTTGAACGAGGTTTGGACAATTTTTGACATATTTTTGTACATAAAGACTCTTTTAGGACCATTTTTTCTCACTCAGGATAAATTATTCATCTTGATGAATGAGTCATTTTGAACTCTTAGTTATTTTCATTTTAAAAACATTTTGAGGCATTCAGGTTCAATTTCAGGTTTATGGACAGCTTTGTTTTCATATTGAGCGACCACTGCTGTTTTTAGTTTAGTAGTAAATAGGGCTGCCACAAACGACGAATCGACGAATCGCCTGAGCACCATACGTCATCAAAAGCGGAAGTGAGCGCGCAATGCAACAGAAATCACCGTCCGAGCGGAGCGCGGAACACGCAGAGACATCCGCGCTGTATCGTGCATATATAGTGCATATATAGTGCATATATAGTATATGCACGATACAGCGCGGATGTCCGTGTTGTATTGCCCGCTCACTTCCACTGTTGATGACGCTCAGGCGATTCGTCGTTTGTGGCAGCCCTAGTAGTAAACGGTTTTACTTCCTGGTTCTGAGTCTGAGCTCCACCAATCACAGCTGGCCTTTGGCTCTGACTGACAGCTTGTAGCCTCTAGCTGTGAGACGAGTCACAGCTCGTCTGCTGTCAGAGAACCAAAGGAAAACTCTGCAAGCTTCAAACAGAAACTAGAGTCAGACTGCAGACGGAACCGGAGCAATGAGGAGATCCAGGTACAAACAGGACCAGAAACAGAACCAGAAACAGAACCACAGACAGAACCAGAAACAGAACCACAGACAGAACCAGAAACAGAACCACAGACAGAACCAGAAACAGAACCACAGACAGAACCAGAACCAGAAATAGAACAAGAAACAGAACCACAGACAGAAGTGAATACAGCTGAATGAACTGTGATTCTGTCTTTCCTCTGTTTAACCAGAAACCAGCTGATCGATGAGGTTCCACCCAAACCTTTAACTGTTTATAAAGACGTTCCACCCAAACCTTTAACTGTTTCTAAAGACGTTCCATCCAAACCTTTAACTGTTTCTAAAGACGTTCCATCCAAACCTTTAACTGTTTCTAAAGACATTCCATACAAACCTTTAACTGTTTCTAAAGACGTTCCATACAAACCTTTAACTGTTTCTAAAGGGGAACACGTCGCCAGACTCCGTTTAAAGCCGCCTGTTGTTTGGTAACTGGAAGGTGTGTTTTCAGTGCAGGAAGCTGAGGAGGAACTCTGGTTCTCCAGTGTTTACTCTGCAGGAACCCGGAGGTCCAGGAACTTCTGGGGAGGAGTTTAGATGAGGAACGCTGCCTGCAGACTGGTAGCTCTGTTCACAACCAGCAGCCACACTTTACAATAAATCTCTGCAGGACTTTGGTTCTGCTGTAGAAACACTAAAACATAGAAGATGTTCCTGGACTTTTCAGAAGTTTAGGATCCATTTAAAGAAGCTTTAATGCAGTTTTCATGTCAGAAATTCACTGATTTTGGAATGAAGTTTGGTCTCAATCCACATGAACTGTTCTCATTTGAATTTAGAGAATAAATTAATCCTCTAAACCCCAAAACACACCAGTGAGCTTGAAATATATATTATATTTATTTTAAAAAATCACCAAAGTGACGCCATTTATCAGCTAGAAGCTGTAAAAACAAGAAAAAACCTGTCAGATTTTCACATTTTTTGAACCCAGAATCTGTAATGTGCCGTTTTGTCAGAAAGAAAAAACAAATTTAAGCTTAAAATCATGATATTTTATCAGAATTGCTTAATTCTACATGTCTTGTTTAAAAAAATCACCAAATATCAATAAATACACACGTTTAGAAATTAAATTGAAGAGTTTTTTTAACCCCCTGAAAGACAATCCCAACATTTGCTTTGAAAGGTGGCTTATATTAATAAATAATTACCAAATTAATGCAATTTATCAGCCAGAAACTGTAAAAACAGGAAAAAAGTATTTAACTTTTTTGAACAAATAATCTTCTCTAATAAAATTTTGAGTCATTTTGGATGCATTTTTAATCACTGTGCAGATTTCAAGGCATTTTGACAATTTTTGACACATATTGGACAAATGTAGTAATTTTGAGGACTTTCTAAGTTATTCTTGATGATTTTTGAGTAATTGTTGACTAATCTTGATTGATTTAAGGGAGTTTTCGAGTCATTCTGGACATATCGTAAGGCATTTTTGACAGTGTTTGAGTCATTTGGACAAATTTTGAATCATTTTGGGAAACTTTTGAGTCATCAGTTGTTTCCAGTTGGAATTCTTATTTGTGATATTTAAAGGACAAGCGAAGCCTCTTTAACTGAACTCATCCTCATGTTTTCATGACTTTGCCTCCACTGGTTCACCATCGTCCATCAGATAAACTCTAAAAGCTTCAACACGGAGCTGCTGCTTGGTTTTATGAGGTCAGAATCGTCCCGAGGCGCTTTGGGCGACACGTGAGAATCTGCTTCACTAAATACTGGTTTCTGAACAAAAGAGCTTTAAATCAGCTGGAGTTCCTGAAATCTGGTCATTTCATGCAGCTTCTGAGAAGTTCAGGCACATTTTAAGTCATTTAGGGAGCATTTTGAGTTATTTTAGGAAAATATTTGAGCAATTTTTAAATAATTTTGGACACTTTTCGACATTTAGGGAAAAATTTGAGTCATTTTGGACAAATGTTGAATAATTTAGGGAAAGTTTTGAGTCATTTAGACAAATTTGCCTGAAGGCAGCGTCTCTCTGATTTTTACACTTTAATAAATAAAGATTGTTGCTTTTTAAAAACTGTTTTAATGTAATCTATACATTTTGGCTATTTATTTTGAAATTTATCTTCAAATCTTTCTCATCTTTAAATATTTTTATGCAGTTTTTCTTTCTTTTGAATGCACTATTTAAGTGAGAACTGATATGTCGATAAATAAATCTCCTTTACAGGCTGAGATCAGGAAAGAAAAGTCTGTTTTGTTCATATTCCTAAAGCACCAACAGTCCTCTGATGGTTTTATGTTTTCTTCAGGGTTTGATGAGTAAATAACAGCTCAGGATGGATGCAGAGGAAATTAAATATTTAGAAAATGTGCTTTTGTTTCCTCCAATAAAAACACAGAAGAAGCAAAAGACTCACACTGAAAACTGCAGAAAAGGAACAAAGTGGTGCAGAAAAATCTAGCAGAGTTCAACTAAATCTCCACCCACTGATAGATGTCAGGGAAAAATCATTTAAAAAATATAAATATTGAATAATTAAGGAGCTTACATCAGATTATTTTATTATTTAAAAATGCTGCAGCAGCTCTCAGTGGAAGATCCAGACAATAAACTACTTTATTTATTGAATTATTACAGTCAGAGATCATTTAATCAGCTGTCAAACTAATTCAGGATCTGATATTTAACTAATTCGCAGAATAATTCCATTTATTAACAGTGAAACTCTGTTTTTCTTTTCTGTTAGCAGATTTACTCTCCCTGCATGTTCGTTTTCTTGTTGCTTTTGTGAATTTATTTAATTCTCCTGCTGCACTTCAGGAACCCATTGATCTTTAATCAACAGTCATAGAATAAATTCACTTTGAAATCTCAGTTATTGTTCTTTTTTACACATCGGGCTGAATTTCCTGCAGGCATTTTTGACAATGTTTGAGTTACTTGGACACATTTTTAGTCACTTTGCACAGATTTCAAGGCATTTTTGACAATTTTTGATACATATTGGACAAATTGAAGTCATTTTGAGTTCTTTTTGATGATTTTTGAGTAATTGTTGACTAATCTTGATTGATTTAAGACAGGTTTCGAGTCATTCTGGACATACTGTAAGGCATTTTTGACAAAGTTTGAGTCATTCTGCTGTTCTAAGTCGCTCTGGACATATTTTGAATCATTTTGAGAAGTTATGATCTGACTGACTGTGAGCAGTTTTCTGCAGCTCCTGTGTTCCTCCAACTTCCCCTTTCTTCATCTATTCTTCTTTGGAAATCACTCAGACTTAGGCACAGCTTATTTTTAGGAGTTTCTTCCAACTTTAGACACTTTTAACCTCATGAATATGACCCTGAATCAGGTTTTTAATGGAGTTTTCAAATTCCTATGACACCTTTTTATCTTAATTGATTCCTTTGCTGTGCCGAATTGTTTAATCCGGATACAGAACGGAAAAATGAGTGAGTAAATCTTCAGATCTGATTCAACAACACAAACACAGGAGACTTTGTGGAGCCACAGAATAAAGTCACAGCACAAAAGCAGATCTGTTCCATGGCCAGGAGGAAAGAATCACTCACAACTACAGCTCCCATGAGCCTCAGCAGCTGTGCCCGAAGGGCTGCTGGTTCAAATCCATCCAGGAACACCCATGAACTGAATTAACTGTTTCACAACACCGTTGAGCACAGTAAAGTCATGTAAAACCCCTGATATAAACTCAAACCAAACTCCACTGTAAAGGTGCCCTATTTAAGATATTTCGGATTTTAAGCTTCACTCACTGCAAACAGAGATTTTAGACTTTTTGCACATATACTTTAGGAAACATCCTCCACTTCGGCAGAAATCTGAGCCACTGAGCTGTTTGCTGTTTCAATGACACTTGACGTTTATGGCGCTGCTTCCATTACCGCGCTTCGCCAGAGTTCGACATTCGCGGCGAACACGAACTTGTATTTTATCTCACACACTGAAGTGCTTCGGTGGATTTAATTTGAGCCGAATTCAACACAAGATTCCACGCTATAGTTTGACATATTGCATTAAATGTACCGCTTATGTGAATTCATGTGAAAGCGAGAAAGGCTTAAATGTATGCGTTTTAGAATGAGGTCTGGCATGAGGTGATTTCCTACCTATTAAAGGTGTTTTTAACCTCATGTCTGTCCTCCCTCCCTACAGTTGTTTTCCGTCCCTCGGGTGTCGGTTTACCTGATGAAGGTGGTTTTCCCGGTGGAGTACTGTCCGACCAGCAGCACCATGGGTTTGCTCTGGAAGTCGGCCGCCTCCAGGGCCGGGGAGTGGAAGTCGTGGAAGAGGTAGGTGTCCTCCAGCGGCAGCAGCTTCTTGGTGTAGAGGGTCTGCAGCCCCTCGGTCACCGTCTGGTACATCTCTCCCTCCTTGTTGCGGCCGCCCTGCTCCTGTTTGGCCCAGCTGAACATGCTTCTTCCCTCCGACTCTGACGCTCCAACTTCCCTGTTTGTGATCCGTGCGTGTGTCCTGAGTGCGCGGCCCCGGCTGCTGCTGGAGCTGTGGCCGCCGCTGGGCTCTACCTGCCGGCACCGCCCTGCCGAGTGACGCCGCAGCAGGATGGAGGATGAAGTCAGGCTGGAAACACCCAGAGGGCGACCAGGAAACCCAACAGAGAGCAGATTAGTCCTCCTCAGCGGCCAAATGTGTGGAGATAAAAGCCTGAAAACAAACCAAACAAAAAACAGATCAATAATCAGTCAAAATTCAGTCATTAGAGAGCAGATCAGGTTTCTAGTTTCAGCTTCTTTTCCTTCCAGCTGCTCTTGTTTTAGTCGTTTTTACATTTTAAATGCTCTAATTCTTATTTTAATTATTTACCTTTTAACCCTCAAAAAATATTGTTTCCTTGTCTGAAAAAAATCCCAAAAATTTCAAAAAATTCCCCAAATTTCTGAAAATTTGCAAAACCTTCAGGAAGAAAATTCCAATAATTCCTTAAAAGTTTCCCTTAAAAGTTTTATTTTAATCAATCCCCCAAATTTGGAAAGAAAATTCTTGTAAATATTTTCAAAAAATGAGTAAAAATCTTCCAAAAAAATCCTAAAAATATCTAAAGTGATTCCATATATATCAGTAAAACTTCTAATATTTCTTTAAGAATATTCACATAAAAAAATCTGTGAATGTTCTTAAGCAACATTTTTAACATTCCTTTTATTCCACCAAAAAATGTTCAAAGATTTCCCAAAAATGTTGAAAATGTGGACATCAGAAGTTTCACTGTGAAAATATATTTTTTTCCACATTTTCAAAGTTTAAAACGGGTTAATTTGACCCACAGGACGACATGAGGGTTAATATTTTTCCTCTCACTGTGATCCAGGTTTCTTATTCTGGTTTCTACGTTTTCATTTTCTCATTAAGATAAGATAAGATAAGATAAGATAAGATAAGATAAGATAAGATAAGATAAGATAAGATAAGATAAGATAAGATAAGATAAGATAAGATAAGATAAGATAAGATAGGATTACAGATTTACACAATTACAGAGAGGTTGGTGATTAAATACAAATTAAAAGAAAATAAAATAAAAGAATACAAAGGACGCCTGGGGTCTAAGTGGATGGCAAGGACTAATGTCTAAAAAAATAAGTTAAATTAAAATTTAAAAAATCGATAAATAATAAATGAAAATAAGTATAAACAGCAAAGTGTTTAAATGAGTAAAATGTCTAAGTGGATAGCAAGCAATAGTGTCTAAAAACAAATAAAATTAAATAAAATTAAACAATAATAATGATAATAAGTACAAAACTCAAAGCATCTAAGTGGATTGCAAGGAATGGTGTTTTAAAAATAAATAAAATAAAATAACGACAAAATGCAAAGCATCCAAGTGTCTAAGTGGATGGCAAGGAATAATGTCTCAAAAAATAAAATAAAATAAAATGAAATAAATAATAATAATAATAATAATAATAATAATAATAATAATAATAATAATAATAATAATAACAATAATAATAATAATAATAACAATAATAATAATGAGAAGAAGAAGAAGTACAAAACACAAAGCTTCTTAGTGGATGCTAAGAAATAGTGTCTAAATTAACTAAATAAAATAATGGAAACAATAAAATGCATTAAGTACAACATGTAAACTTTAAATTAAACAGCAATAAACAGATAAACATGAAGTGAACTGGAGGTAAACTGTTATTGGACATAAATATTCCATCTGACAGTGATGATATTTTTCTGTTCTGTTGCCTCCAAACCTCAGTTTGTTCCACTTTTATTAAATATAAGTTCAATGAAGGGGTGAATGAATAAAGGTTTTAAACAAAAAATGTCAAAAATTATCAGCTTCTGGCTTCAAACATGAATATTTGCCAGTTTCTGTTTGCTATTAGACTAGCATCAAAATTTGACATATTTTGTGATGCTGTTTAAATAGAAATAAAATACATTTTCAATGAAAAATATTACAGAAAAAAATCAGATATTTTGTAAATTAGTTGCCATATTTTTTGAGAATTGTCAAATAGTAAAATAATTATTATTTTATAAAGTTTTTTTGTGTTGTTCCCCCCAATTTTAAAGGATTTGACATATTTACTGAGCAAAATGACATTTATGAAAAAATCTGATGTATTTTATGAAAAATTGACATTGTATGAAAATATGATATATACAAAAATATAGCATAATTTATTAGTTTTGGTATTTTATGAATTACTGGACATATTTTGCTCAAGAATATGATTTGAAAGAAAATATTCTTGATATAGTTTCACTTGATTTCATAGAATATGTCAAAATTATCATATAATGCTTTGAATAATACATAAAGCATGTCAATTAATTTATGAAATTTCTCCTTTTTTAAAAATAAAATTTCAGATTTTTTGATACGTTTTTTATTTTTTATGAATATATGGTGCAGTATTGTTCACATATTCTGTCATATTTGAATAAGATATGTACTTACAAAAAATGCGTCATGTTTTTATACAACATGACACATTTTTATATGCTATTTAACACTATGAAATATGTCAAATAATTCAGAAAATGCCATATTTTATATATTATGTCACATTTTTCTTTAAATATATGATATGATTATTGAATTATTTAACATATTCCATTAAAAATAAAACTCATATAATATAAAATATTTTTTGTTTTGCATATTTTGTTCTGTAAAGTTGAAAATGAGCCTCTGGAAGGAAGACAAACAAACATAAATAATAGCAAATAAACCGTCAGTGTGAACCACTAGGGGGCGCTGCTGCAGCCCGCTGGAGGACCGTCGAAGAAGAAGCAGCAGTTTAATGATCCGTAGAAGAAGAAAAAAGGGGCGGAGCCTGGTTGTTTTGAAAAGAGGGAAATTTAAAAGTTGGAGCGAATTTAGTCTGAAAGCGACTCAAACAAACGGAATAACTCCAGAAAAATGACAGGAAACTGACGCTTTTCTCTCCCGAATGTAAAGTAAGTTCTCAGATAAACGTTCCGTCTTTTAAATGAACCTTTAATATCGAAGTTTTGTTCTTTAACGGTTGAATTTCTGACTTACTTTGTGGTTAAACTCCGACGTTAACGAGCGATTTCTTGTTTTCTCTCTTAACACAGTTATGTTGTTTTAAACAGACATTTGACTTATTATACTGCATCTGGACGCCTTTATAGTAACGTATAGCAGCAGTTTATCTGGGTTTATTCTAATCCGACCTGCTAGCTGTAGATGCTAACAAAGCAGCAGCCTGGAGATGCCTGTTGTTCTGATATGAGGATCTGGTGGTTTTACTAAATAAAATACACATTTTAACATTTGCAAATGTAGTAACTGCAGCCGATATGATCAAACCGACAAAAGTCAGACAAAAAAGACAAGAACAAGACAAAATATTACAAAAATGAGACACAAAAGAACAATGAACAATCTAGTATTTTACTTTCTGATCCAAACAACTTGTCTGTCTGGAAATGATTTAAAATTTATAGTTTTACTCATTTACAATCTCTGTTGGATTCTGTTGTTGTCAAATGAATCGCAAAACATTTCATTAAAACTTTTTTCAAACGTTTCTCAAGGAAAAACGATTCAGTCTTCAGTTAAAACCGTCTTTAAACAGCTTCACCGGCACTGAAATGTCACTGAACTCCAGAAAACTGAGGAGTATCATGAACATAATGAACCAAGGGAAAACATCGACATAAAACTGACATTACTTGATAAAAATGAAAGTTAAATGTCCTGATCCTGGTCCATTATTGAGAAGAATCCATCGGCTGCCCTTTAAATCACTGTTTTATGTGTAAACCTGGACTCTGTTGGTGCAGCAGCCTTGTAGAGCTTCATAATACTGATGGAACATCATCTTCTAACCATTAACATCATAACTTATTACATTATTCACTGTATTGTCTCAGAAACTTTATTACGTTATTGGCTTTATTGCATTTCAAATAGCCAGAATCATTCTGTTACTGGTTGCAACAAGCTGTCAGGATAGTTTTACATTTTGTTGTTGGGTTTTATGGAAGCGAACATCATGATGTTTCAGCTCCTAACTGGAAAATTAAGCAGAAAATGTTCACATTTAAGAAGCTGCAATCACAGAATTTTATTTTCTAAAACCCTGCGATAGTTTATTCAGTGAATAAAGCGGTTGGTGATTAATATTCATGCATTCATCATCACAGCTCTGTTCATGATCATGTGTTTTACTCTGTGATTTTCCATTTTCTGCTCCTCCAGAATCGACCGACACCAGCAGGATGAAGAAGAAGACGAGAAGGTCTCAGGTGGACAGCATCAAGGAGGACTGTGAGTTCATCTTTAACGCACAAACCTGCTGCTGCTGAGGTCATTTAACACTCAGTCAGACAATCCTGCATCGAAAACTGAATCAAAGCAGGATAAAAGCAGCTGCTTGTGAACCGAAGCTACCGTCTGCTTTTTGTAAATGCTGCTCTGACAATTATTAGCAGCTTCTAAGCTCCAAAAATATGAACCTTAACGGTGTCTCTTTCATTCTGTGTTGTCAGTGTGTTGTTGGATGTCTGCTGCTCTTGTTGTTTTGTCTACTTTCTGCCATTGTGTGTCTCATTTGTGCGGTTTTGTGTCTTAATTGGGTCAAGGTTTTTTTTTCAGTTTTGTCTAATTTGGGTCATTTTGTGTCTGTTTTTTGTTGTTTTCTTTCTCGTTTATTGTCTGGTTGGTGTCATTTTGTCTAGTTTTTTGTTGCTTCATGTCTTATTTGAATATTTTTTTGTCTATTTTTGTTGTTTTCTTTCTCGTTTTTTGTCTGGTTGGTGTCATTTTGTCTAGTTTTTTGTTGCTTCGTGTCTTATTTGAATATTTTTTTTGTCTATTTTTGTTGTTTTCTTTCTCGTTTATTTGTCTGGTTGGTGTCATTTTGTGATTATTTTTTGTAGTTTTTTTGTTTCTTTGTGATGGTTTTGTCTCCTCATCCTGTAGATGTTTTTCTGTCTGTGTTTCCAGATGTTTCCTCTCTCCTCTGCTCATCATCAGCAGATGTTTCTCCATGCTGGATGGATCTCCAGCAACCTGCTCCTCTGTTCTGTTTCTGCTGCTTTTATTTCATTGGTTTTCCTCTCTGAGGAAACACTGCCTGCAGTTCAACCTGAAACTGTCTTGGTTGTATGTTATAGGACAGTATAAAGTGGAACTGTGTGAGCTGCAGCGTGTGAAGCAGATAAATCATAAAATGAATGTTTTGTGTTTTGTTTCCAGGCTGTGCTCTGTGCCGGTTCAGTGACGATGATCCGGTTCTGTTTGGGGAAAAAGTGACTCTGAAAGAGCACAAACTGTCCGTCCACTACTTCTGTTTGGTGAGTTGATGCAGATAAACGTGTTTATTTACTTCATACAGCGGCTGTCACAGGTTTAATGTAGTTCAGAGGATTTACAACTAAAAGACAAACACATGGAACAGTAAAAATAGTCTGGGAGACTCAAACACTCAGATAAAATAGTAAAATACAGTAAATAATACAAGGACACTGTTGAAATCTGAATATAATGAATAAAAAATAAGGATTGATTAGGATAGAAAAGATTGAATGACTAATTTTTTTTAAATTATGATCATAATTAAAGCAGTTACAATAAAAAAACACAACAAATAAACAAACTGAAACTACAGTATTTAGAAGCCACCAAATATAGAAGCTGCAGTCATTCATTTATTTCTATTTATTTAGAAATAGAGACAGAGAACTCTAAAGTTTGAATCACCTTGTTGGATTCCTCAGCTTCAGAAAAGCGTGAAAAATATCAGTCACATTTTCCAAACTCCAACATTAAGATGTTGTTTTTGTTTCACCAAAACTCAATCATATTCATTCCATCATCAGGAAAACGTTACTTGATTGTCATAATTTGTATTTTAATAAGTCTTATGTTTAATATTTATACCTGTCAGGGTAAATTTGTTTTATTAATCTCATTCTTTATTGGAAAGCTGCTGGTTAAAATCTGCTGTATGAAATGATTACTTGACTTCTGTGTATATATATATATTATGTTGTCTGTCAAATAACTTTACAAACCCTTAAAAAGTGCTGAATAAATTCAGTAATTATTGTTAAAACAGGTGCAGATTATTCTTCTGTCCCACTTTAGAACAAGTTAAGTCGTCTCATTCCATCCTTCGTGTTCCTCACATGTTTAAAATCAGTTAGTTTGACATAAATTAGACGTGATATCCAGACTGTTCCTTGTTGTGTCTCAGCTGACGTCTTGTGGAGTTTACCAGCGAGGAGAAGAGGACGAAGGCGTCTTTGGTTTCCTGGTGGACGACATCAAGCAGGAGATCCGACGCTCGGCTCGACTGGTGAGGAAAGAAAACGCGAAATCTGTTGAAATCCGAGCTTAGAAGAGATCAGAGACTGTGAAAGGTTGAGTCAGAAATAAAACATACAGGTGTGATGTAGAAGTGCAGCCCTCTGTGTGTTTACTGTGTGTTGTTTGTTGTGTGCTGCAGATGTGTTTCGTCTGTAAGAAGAAGGGAGCTTGTGTCGGCTGTAACATCAGGAGCTGCAGGAAGATGTTCCACTTTCCCTGCGGGAGGAAACGGATGTCCGTCTCTCAGTTTACTGGACGTTTCCCGTGAGTTCAGACCGACATGGACCCGCTTCAGAAGCACGTTTTTACAGTCAGCTAGCAGGGCTAACAGCTGCTATTATTATTATTATTATTATTTACCTGCACTCTGTCACTCTTTAGCTGCTCACATCAACCAACTCTACATCCATCTATTCTCTGTCTTCAGGGTTTTCTGTTGTCTGAAATCTGGTGAGTCAAGATTTCAAGAACAAATCTTGGAAAAATTAGAAAAGCTTCTTCCTGTTTTCACAGACTCTGGTTGATAAATGGTCCTTTAGGTGGGTTTTTTCAGATTTTGTGCTTTTTAAATCAGCTGGTGGGTTTTTGGGGTTCACAGAGTTAACTAAACACATAAAAACATATAAAAAAACATTTCAATCAAGTCTTACGGTGGAGTTTCTCAATTTCTACACCAAGATTTCCACTTTTCCTACAAATATGTTCCTGTATCAGTGATTGACTTTTTCTGAGAATACCAGTCAGTAAAGATCAAACTTCTGAACCCAGAGAGGCCTAATGTGGTCCAGACGAGACACAAAACGACAAAACGAGACAAAAATGACAAAAACGAGACACAAAAGGACAGAAACGTCATCAACAGGTGAAGCTAACATGTTGTGGGACACGTTCCATGAATAATCATTGTTTGATAAAAACGTTGAGCTCTGTTTGCGTGTCCAGGTCTTACTGTCGGGACCACAGTCCGGTTCAGACCCTGTGTGGAGGTCTGGACCTCAGCCTGCCTCAGTCCTGCTCCATCTGTCTGGACTCCATGGACCCCGTCCTGTCCTTCTCCGTCCTCAAGTGTCCGTCCTGCCACGCCAGCTGGTTCCACAGAGACTGTGTGCAGGTAGAGAACAGGAAGCATCGCTTTAACCATGTTTTAACCCTCGGTTGTCAAACTGACCCGTTTTAAAGTTTGAAAATGTGGGGAAAAAAATTATATTTTCACAGTGAAACTTCTGATGTCCACATTTTCAACATTTTGGGGAAATCTTTGAACATTTTTTGGTGGAAAAAAAGAAATGTTAAAAATGTTTCTGAAGAACATTCACATAAAATGATTTTTATGTGAATGTTCTTAAATAAAATATTAGAAGTTTTACTGATATATATGGAATCACTTTAGATATTTTTAGGATTTTTTTGGAAGATTTTTACTCATTTTTTGATAAATATTTACAATAATTTTTTTGCCAAATTTGGGGTTTTTTTGTTGTTTTTTTGTTTTTTTTATTTTTTTTATTTTTTTTAAAAAAAAATAAAACTTTCAAGGGAAACTTTTAAGGAATTATTGGAATTTTCTTCCTGAAGGTTTTGCAAATTTTCTGAAATTTTGGGAATTTTTGTCTGAATTTTTGAATTTTTTTCAGACAAGGAAACTATATTTTTTGGTGCCTGTAAATGAGGACAACAGGAGGGTTGATGGCTGAGGAGGTGGGATGGATTTATAGAAAATGAAGCTGAAACGTAAAATGCTCCGACTTCAGGCTGTAATGAAATATGTTTCTGCACAATCTAAGATTTTGTTCAGAGTTTGTTTATTTGTGATTTGGGACTCAAAACTAAGTTCTGTGAAATATTTTGACTGAACTTTGAGAACTTCATGTTTTCAGATCCGGGAATTTTTGCAATTTCACCCTCAGAAAACAAACAAGCTTGGAAGCCATTTAAGGGTTAAATATCTCCCGAAATCAAACTTTTGACTTGAAAGCTATCCAAATTTAATCGAAATGGTATTTTAAAAAAATATAAAATGACACAAAATGTTCTAAAAATGTCTTGAAACCTGTCCAAAATTACTAAAAATGGTCCAAAATGACAATAATGAATATTTATTGGCCATGGAAAATAGAAGATAGTGTAAAATGTTCAATCTAGGCTGATATTACGTCCCCAGAAAGTTCCTGTAAGTGTTTATAAATGGATGGATCAATTCTTCCGATTCATAGTTTGACTGGAAAGTTGACCAAATTTACTCACATTTGTCTAAAATTAATTTAACCTGCCAGGAATTACCCCAAATTTGTTCAAAATTACTTGAAACGTCTCCAAAATGGCTGAAAAAAAAAATCAAAAAAATCAAAAATGGACAATAATAATGAGTCACTGGTCCTTGAAAATGAGGGAAAAAGTGTAAAATCTCCAGTCCAGGCTGGTCTAGTGTCTCCATAAAGTTCCTGTCAGTGTTTATCTATGGATGGATCCATGTTTCTACTAGAATACAGTCTCTGGTCCACGTTTCTCCAACTGTTGAGGCTCTAACACCAGTAGAATCTGTCCAATCTGGCATTATGTTTGCACAGAAATTCAGCCAAAAACTTTCCTAGAATTTAGTTTTGTGTCCCAGAAAACTAAAAGTTAGATGGTGGAGCAACACTGGTGTCTGATTTTAGATGATCTTCTGCTGCTTCGACCAACAAACTGAGGAGATTAGTGATTATCTGAAGCCAGCAGAAGATTCTCTCTAGTTTGATGGTGATTATCTGAAGGCTGTAGACTTGTACCTCCTGACCTCCTGGTTGTGTTTGTGTGTCAGCATCAGGCCCACAGTGCAGGACTCTTCTTCTTCAGGTGTACTCTGTGCAACAACAAGGAGAACTTCCAGGAGGAGATGCTCAGGATGGGAATCTACATCCCAGAGAGGTGAGGCAGCAGAGTTTACTCACTCAGAACTGGGATCTCTGACACTAAAAACACACTAAACTCTGCAGATAAAACCAAAACAGAAGCTGCTCAAAGGGGATGCAGGGATTTATTGGGTTTTTAGTCAATTTAATCTCCATAATTAACAATACTGTAGACTCCACAGCAGGGGTGTCCAACATGAGGCCCCCTGGGCCAAAAGCGGTCCCCCAGAGGGTCCAATCCGGTCCTCAAAGTGGAAAAACCACAGAGAAAACATTAACTGCAATTAACTGTAACTTAGTTTAGATCATCAAGTAAAATACTAGATTGTTCTTTGTTCTTTTGTGTGTCTCATTTTTGTAATATTTTCTCATTTTTGTCATTTTATGTCTTCTTTTTGAAATATTTTATCTAATTTTTGTCATTTTGTGTTTCATTTCGTGTTGTTTGTCTTGGTTTTTTTTGTCATTTTGTGTCTCGTTTTTGTCATTTTCCATCTCATTTTTTGCAGTATTTTGTCTTTTTTTTCTGACTTTTGTCATTTTGCTCATAAAATGAAACCTAATTAATGTAAATAATAAGGCTGAGCCTTAATATTTACATTAATTAGGTTAATCAGACCATATATTTAATTTAATAATTTAAACTATATGGTTGTGTTGGGTTTCAGCCTTGTTACGTATTTTAGTTTGTTAAAGTAGTAATTTGTCATTTCTGTAGGGTTTTAATCCCTCATATCTAACTTACTCTGGTAAATATACACCATAAATACCACCATCCGGCTTTAACCTGAATATTTAAACTCGTTCATTAATTAGTAACATCGGTCTTAATTGATTTTTTTTTAATGACTGACTTGACACCATGACATCTACCAGAACACTGAAGGTTATTTTGTGCCTCTTTTCTTTTCTGGTATAAACTTCCTGTGCTTCCTGCAGAGATGCATCGTGGGAGTTGGAGGCCAACGCTTTCTCAGAGCTGCTGGAGGTTTATAATCGCTGTGATGCCCTCAGCTGCCTCTGTGAAAAAGGTCGAGCTCATTCTGCAAAGAGCGGGTAAGAAACCCACCAGTTCCTGCACATTTTGCATGTTTAAACCATTTAAATGTCACAGAAATGCAGTAATGTCCTTTTTGTGTTGTGTTATTTGTTTTTAAAAGCTGGTTTGAGGTGATTCGCTGCCGCCTGTGTGGCTCCACAGGAACCCACAGAAGGTGTTCAGAGCTGCAGGTGGACACCAGAGACTGGGCCTGCAGCGAGTGCACCCAGGCCACCGACGGGAGAGGTCCGCATCCGTCACCGGGGTTTAGTTTCTAAAGCTGCTTTAAGCTCATGTTTTACCTCTATAACCTGATGAAGTGTGTGTTTGTTTTCTACAGCCTCTCTGGTCGCGTCTCCTCAGGGAGTTCAGAGGAGGAATCTGCTGTCCAAACGCCACCTGTCCCCCATCAGTCCCCCACCAGTCAGCCGTAAAAGGTGCAATAATGTAACGCACCCGTCCTCCATCAGCACTAAAAGGTTTGCAAATCTAACACACCCGCCCTCAAAAAGCTGTTGAAGGTGCATAAATCTAATGTACCTATCCTCAAAAAGATGTAGATGGTGCTTAAATTGAACACACCTGTCCTCAAAAAGCTGTAAAAGGTACATAAATCTAACACACCTGTCCTCCGTTAACAATAAAAGGTGGGTAAATCTAACACACCTGTCCTCCCTGAACAATAAAAGGTGCATAAATCTAACACACCTGTCCTCCCTTAACGATAAAAGGTGCATAAATCTAACAAACCTGTCCTCCGTTAACAATAAAAGGTGCATAAATCTAACACACCTGTCCTCCCTTAACGATAAAAGGTGCATAAATCTAACACACCTGTCCTCCGTTAACAATAAAAGGTGCATAAATCTAACACACCTGTCCTCCGTTAACAATAAAAGGTACAAACTTTCAGAACTTTCAGAGCTTTCAGAACTTTCAGAGCTTTCAGAACTTTTAGAACTTTTAGAACTTTCAGAACTTTCAGAGCTTTCAGAACTTTCAGAGCTTTTAGAACTTTTAGAACTTTTAGAACTTTCAGAGCTTTCAGAACTTTTAGAACTTTCAGAACTTTCAGAACTTTTAGAACTTTTAGAACTTTTAGAACTTTCAGAACTTTTAGAACTTTTAGAACTTTCAGAACTTTTAGAACTTTCAGAGCTTTTAGAACTTTTAGAACTCTTAACGGCGTCCGTCTCTGTCAGACCCTCCTCACCTGTGCAGGCCGGCTCACCTGAGAAGCTGCTGCAGGTACTGCTGCCTCAGCTCCGCCCCCTCAGCGTGCAGGTGGAGGTGAGAGGAGAGGAGGTTCTGTCTGCGGGTCTGGAGCTGGTGAGGAGGACCGACTTCGACCCGTCTCTGGTTCTGTCCGTCAGGTCGGTAGTTCTTCACCTTCTCTGTTGTTTTACTCACCTGCTGCTCCTCACCTGGCAGCTATCTGTGTGCTTCCAGGTTCACAGATGAGACTACGTTTCCCAGCAGCCCGCGGGGCGGGGACTCGGCCCGGCAGAACTTCCTGAAGCTGTTGGTGCAGCAGATCCAGAACTGTGTGGTGTTTGAGGGTCCAGATGGAGCCAAGACTCTGGCGCTGAACTCCCAGGGTACCGACAAATGATCCATTCTCACTGATTGATTATTGATCTATTTCTTCCTCGTTCCATCTAATAATTAACCGCCTTTTTATTCATTATCCATGTAGTTGTTTATCTTTTTATTAGGGCTGGGTGATAAATCGATTTTATTGATTAATTCGACTTTGTACTTAATGTCGATTTGTTTTAATGAAAATCGATTTTCACATCAACATCCGCCACCAACGCCTTCCCTCTGGGCTTCCGTAGTTCAGAGCGCGCCCCTGTTTCTTTCTTTAGCTATGTGGCTATTTATTAATTTATCTGTTTATTTTTTTTACCTTTGTATTTGCTTATGTATTTATTTATTTATCTGTCTGCTTCTTTCTTTATCAATGAAATTATTTATTGATTCATCAGTTTATCTATTTATGGATTTATTTATCAGTGTAGTTGTTTGTTTATATAGCTATATAGTCATTTATCTTTTTATTTTGTCTTTTATTTCAATATTTTTGTCTTTATTTTTTTATATTTTTATTTATCTGTCTGCTTCTTTCTTTATCTCTATAGTTATTAATTTCTAGATCAGTCTATTTATTATCTGTGTTTATGTAACTATTCATTTGTTTCTATCTTTATGCTACTAACACACATAAACAGTTTCTGATTGGTTGTTTTTTATAATCATATAAACACCTCAGACATCCCATGTAAATACATCATGTTCTGTATTTATATTTAATATTTATGTGTATGTTTGTCTCCCAGCTGTACGTGAGGATCTGTATTTATATTTACATATATTTATATATTCTATGTGTTTGTCTCCCAGCTGTACGTGAGGATCTGTATTTATATTTACATATATTTATATATTCTATGTGTTTGTCTCCCAGCTGTACGTGAGGATCTGTATTTATATTTACATATATTTATATATTCTATGTGTTTGTCTCCCAGCTGTACATGAGGATCTGTATTTATATTTACATATATTTATATATTCTATGTGTTTGTCTCCCAGCTGTACGTGAGGATCTGTACTTTGACGTCGGCTGTCTTCTGGCTCTGTCTCTGGTCCACGGCGGTCCCCCGGTTGGATTCTTCTCTCCAGCTCTGTACCAGTGTTTGTTCAACCATCCGGCCCACCAGCCGCTGACCGTCGGTCACATGACCCCCGACACGCCGTTGAGCCGCCGAGTCATCCAGGTGAGCAGACGGACTCTGGTTGAACACCAGAACCACAGATATCCAGGAATCAGAGGCTGAACTTGTGGTTTTCTGCTTCAGATCGCCGAGGCCGAGTCTCTGGAGGAGCTCAGAGAAGTGATGGTGGCGAGCTGCGACTTCCTGGAGGTGGCCGGATGCAAGCGACCAATCAGCAGCCTGGAGGAGAGAGACGCTCTGGTGGAGGACCTGGTGAACTTCACCATGATCACCAGGATGCAGCTTCCTCTGCAGAGGTGGGTCAGAAAACAACAAATAGATTTACAGGATATAAGACGCTTTTTAAATGTGTTGTTGAGAAAAAAAATCACTTTGATTCCATTAATCAATAATAAACAATAATAAGATGAAGATCAGCCTCAGAAATCACTTTCACAAACTTATTTGCAGTAAAAATAAAGTAATCAATACATGAAATTGTGCTAAAATTCACCCACTGTGTTGAATCTGACACTCTACTGTCAGGAAAAATACTTTTATTAAAGTTTTCTGACGCTACATTATTATTTAAATCAATACTGACATAATTTTTAGGTTTTTACCGACAAAATATTTTCATATTTAAATAAACAGAATGCTGCCTTCACTTCCAAGTAGTTCATGATCATCATCTCCTCTGTGAGGATAAATATAAAAAACTGGAGCTAAAACTCCTCACTGACCGGAACATCTGCTTATAACCAGACGGTATCGTTTCCAGATGTTCCCTAAACTTCCTTCAACACCTCAGTCATTAGTAGATGCTGCAGTTTTCAGATGTTCCCTAAACACCTCACAGTTATCACTAGATGATGTAGTTTCCAGATGTTCCCTAAACACCTCACAGACAGAAGCTTCTGGTCTCCATCAGTTTCTGCAGCAGCTCAGAGACCAAACTTCAGTTAAAACGGAGTCAAATAAGGAGTTCTGATGTCAGATTTACCTGAAACCAGGTGAGTTTATCTACCTGGACTGTTTTTTTTTTTGTTTTTTTTATAAACAGAGCTTTTTAAATATCAATATCACTGTCAGTCGGGTCAATTTAGTTATGGAAAGTTCAAATTGTGATTATTATTTGATTAATTTTGCAGCATTAATGTTACACAAGAACAAACATCAAAACAAAAGAGCAGCTGCAAATATCTCATTGTAGATTAAACATCAGTAGTTTTACATTATGATAGGAGCAAACGTGCAGTTTATATATTTACAACGGTAATCTTCTCAAGAAAACACTTTTTATTTATACATGACATTTTCTGTTGAGCTCTAAATTCGTTATATTCTTTTATGTAGCCTTTTAATTTATTATACAGTCTCTGTAAAGGGCGCTAACTGTCGTCACTCTGCTTGTTTTCTTACAGGTTTCGTGAAGGTTTGCAGACTTTGGGTGTCTTTGATCAGGTGATTGAAATTTACTTTTCTCTCTGCACTGATACTGATTGTATTCAAATAAAGTTTTATTCAGAGATTTAGAAGTAAACATGATCAGTCTGCATACAGTAAATCATTGAGACAGTCTTAAATTCTTTGACAGTCATCTTAATTTTTCTGTTATCTCAATCCTTAATCTTCAAATCTGGTTAAAAAACATCTTTAGTTTCAGTGTAAACACACCGTGACTCCAGCTGTTTAAATAAAGTTTGATTGATTGAGAAGTTCTTAAAGTTTGGGAAGATTTAGTGATAACTAGAAAACACAATTTAAACAGATTAACAGGTAAATGCACTGCAGTGATTAGAGAAATAAATAACAAAATCGTCAGTGTAGAGGTGTTGTATTCAGGAGTTTACCTGGATAAAGTCTAAAGATCTAACTGATCTGTGATCTGCTGCAGGTCCAGCTCTTCCCGGCGGTTTTCTTCGAGGTTTTCTGTGAAGCTTCGGAGCATCTCACGGCTCAGACGTTCGGTCGACTCTTCACCGTCACTTTCTCTGAGCAGGAAGAAAAACTGAACCGAGAAACGGCCGTGGTGGCCTACTGGAGACACTTCCTGCTCGAGTGTGAAGGTAAAACGGATTTATTTAAACTGGTGATTTATTCAAACTGATCGTCTCATTGAAGCTGAAGTTGGTTTTCTGAGGATCATTCCTGTACAGAATGCAGACTAGTTAAAAAAAAATAATGCAGCCCTAAGTTTGAACTATAAATACATGGCAGCACAACCAAACTTCAGCTTGTGGGAACATTTCTGAGTTCTACAGCAATGGATTTTTACCGATTAACCAATTTAACTTTTATAACTCAAAGATTTTTGAATAATTTTGAATCAAACTGGAATTTTGGAAGTTTCAGGTTATTCTAAACGGTTTTTGAGTCATTGTTTTGTCATTTGGGTAAATTTGGACAAATTTTATCACTTTGGACAAGTTTCAACTCAACTTCTGACTGATTTTTTTGTTACATCCAAAGTCATTTTGAACATTTTTGACTCAGTTGGAGTTTAAAACCCTTGATTTGCATCATAAACATACAGCTTTCTGTCTTCAGATGGTGAGTCTGGTCTGGAAATCTGAGTCTAGAAAAGTTTGGAATACATGCGAAGTCTATGGGAGAAAAAGTCTGCTCTAGAAAACCTTTACCGCCGCGTTCTTTGTCATTTGCATCGACACAGTGAATAAAGCTGCATAGACAATGGGAAAATTTTGCCATTAAGAACATGAAACATGATCACACATGAGAAGTTTATGTTTAAAAAAAATGTCCTAAATAATGTTATAAAAATTGACATGGTAACAATATCACTCAAAATGTCCAAAATAACTTTAAATTTGTCCAAAATGTCTCATAAATGGTTTTAAATGACTCTCAACCTGAATTAAAAAAAGACTCAAGTTGTCCAAAATTACTAGAAACATGTTGACAAAGAAAAAAATGCTGTAAGTTACTTCAAAAAGGTGTTCAGAATGACTCACAAATTGTCCAAATTTACTTGAATCTGCTCCAGAATGACAAAAAATTGTTAAAATTAAAAGAAATCACCCAAATTACTCAAAACAGGTGTCAATATGTTAAAAAATTGTCCAAAGTGACTCAGAAATTGTCTAAAATTACAAAAGCTTGACAGAAAATGAATCAAAGTGTTTCACTGGTGAGAAAAATTTTCTGTGGTAATTTCAAGTATTTCACTGAAATCATGATAACAAGAATTCTGAACATAAGCAGGTTTGTTTTGCATCATGAATACTTTTATTACTTTTAGTGTATTTCTTTATACTTTTCTGAATGTAAACGCAGCACTCTAACTTGTAATTGTAGTATTTTTATCTCGTCAACATCTCTATGTTGACGATGCTGTTATTTATTTCTCTAATCACTGCAGTTCATTTACCTGTTAATCTGTTTAAATTATTTTCTATTTATCACCAAATCTTCCTAAACTTTAAGAACTTCTCAATCAGTCAAACTTTATTTAAACATCTGGAGTTATGATGTGTTTACACTAAAAAATAAACTGTTTGAGCTCCTCAGTCGGTAAAGTTGATCCTGATGTTAAACTCTGTCGGTTTCAGTCGGCCGGAGCTCCGTCTCCCTGCAGGACCTCCTCCGGTTCTCCACCGGGGTCCAGGAGGTGCCGGCGGTCGGCCTCCGTCCTGCTCCCTCCATCTCCTTCCTCCACCCTCCAGGGCTCCAGAGGAGGACCGGATGGATGAAGGGCTCTTCCCTCAGAGCCACCTGGAGTCCAGACGCCTGCTGTTGCCTGTCAGCTCGTCCTACCAGAACTTCAAGAGCTCCGTGGAGCAGGTGGTGAGCCACCAAGTCCATCTGCTGCTGCCCTCAGAGAGCTAGAGGAGGCGACGCCAACTCCTCCTTCAGTCTGGTCCAAACCCAGTGGAATTAGCTCTGTTTTTGTCATTATTATTAATATTATTATTGGTTGTTTAGTTTGAGGATAGTTTCCCAAAGGTCCACGTACGTCTCCTCATGTCTTATTATCTAAAATCAGCTCGACTGTTTGATCAAGTTTCGGTTTTCTTTAAAAGCAATTTCTCTTTTTTATATATATATATATATATATATATATATATATATATATATATATATATATATATATATATATATATCATATTTTATGCAAACGGCAAAACTCATCATTAATCTGTCTGACTTGATTAGCTTTTGTCAATAAATACAAGAAGCGATCACACCACAGTGTTTCTTCTCATAGAAGATTCTCTGCTTTTCTGTTTCCTTTCATTTCAGCCATAAAACATTAAAACATCTTAATTTTCTCTTTGTCAAACCTCGACTGTAAACCATTAAACTTCCTCTGTGCTGTTTTTATATCTTAGTTTGTTAGTTCTGTCCTGTTTTTATTGTACAGTTTGCTTTCTAAGCTTTTTGCTTCTTCCTCCTGTTTGTCATATTTTCAATTTGTTGTTGTTTTTTTGTTGTTTTTTTTTTACAATATTTTGTAAAATGATATCAGATTTTATACAACTTTTCAAGGTGTCTGTGTGTCGTTGCTGAAGAGTTTAAAGTGTGTGAAGACGTTATTTCTTCGATGTTGGTTCGATGAAGCCAGATATTTGGGGCGATGATGATTTTTAGGAGTTAAAAAAATCCAGTATTGATTAAGTTTTCAGTCTGTTGTGACATGAGAACATTCAGACATGAGTTCAGATTCATTATTTAGGTTTAATTTATACACTTTATCTTGTTTTCCTAATAAAAACTGACCCCTTTCTTTGTAAATTATGGTTTTTTTTGAAGTTACCAAGTGCAAAAAATCAAGTCTGCAACAGATTTAAAGAATAATTCACAAGGTATGAATCTGAATCAGGTGTTTCTAGCTGTTGTCAAAAGATCTGTTCTTTGTATAAAGGCTTCTAAACATAACAAGATGATTAAATTGGAAAATCTTTTAATTCATCTCTAATTTGTAAACCTGGAAATTCCACCAAAAATTCCAAATAATATTTCACCAAACACAGATGTCCTGGGATAATATTTATCTCGCTTATTTGGGTCATTTTGTCATTTTTTTGGGTAGAACTTCCACTACTTTCCTCCTTGTGAATTAATGAAGCTACACTGATGGTTAGAAATGGAAGTTTACAGAGTTTTGGGTTCAAATTCAGGAGGTTTCTGTTGCTGAACAGAATTCATAGAGAGCTCAGATCCATCAAAAGAGACATTTAGATGGATGACATCCAGTGTGGAACATTTTTCTGTCTTTAAACAAACTAAGCACTTCTAATCTGTTAGCTTATTAACATCATATCTGCATAGAATGTCAGGAAAATTGAGTAAAACACAGGTTTTGCTCATCCCATGTGAATACGCCACATGAAGTGCAAACATAAAATACAATTTCTTCAGGTAGCACTCGTCCTGTATGAATACGACTGAATTATCTTTACTTTTAGTTCTAATCTGACCCAGGTTTTGAGTAAATTCTTCCATTGCCAAGTCTTTAAGAAGCTAAAGAACCTTCAAGCGTCTACTAAGATTCAGCTTTCGTCGCCACTTCCTGATGTTCAATATTTATCTCTTTCTTAAGAATCGTTGATCCAAATTGCTTCAAAAGCATCACTGCACTTCCTCTGGTCCACAGCGATAAATCTGCCAAGTCTGAAGCAAATTGGATAAATATCTGTCGAGAAAATCAAAGAACAGAAACACATACTGAGATCAGCTGATTTATTTATAAGATAAGTCCTTTATTTCTCCCCACGCCAGGGGAAATTTACATCGTCACAGCAGCCCATGCAACAGTAGACGTAGTGATATGAACACAACAACAATAGAACAGTAGTAACAATATTTACAATATATACAAGGGTGAGAGATGAGGATAAAGTGGCTTAACAGAAAAAAGTTTAAAAGTGCAAAGATGTGCAGTGCAAGAATGTCTGTGCAAATGTTATGGTTTGGGGTGGTAATGATATAGTCCAGTTTATGTTAACATCAGCCAGTGATGCTGATGTTGTAAAGTCTTACAGCAGATGGAATGAAGGACCTGTGATAGCGCTCCTTCTAGCAGGGTGGATGTCTCAGTCTGCTGCTGAAGGAGCTGCTGAAAGACTCCACAGTGTCATGCAGTGGGTGAGAGGGATGTTTCAGACCCAACAATTACCTTCAGCTGTTTACTTCAACTTCAAATTTCCACACATCACATTTACAAATAAAGTTTTATTTGAAGGTACTGTGTTGTCAATGTAAAGAAAAAATCATCTGTGCTTAATGGACCCTGGAAACAGCCGAGAAGGGAGACCTCTTCATGATTCACTCCTCTTTGACGGGCCTCAGTTTTGATGTTGGTCTCGGGAAAAACAGCTGAAGTGAGACCTCTTCACAATCCGCTCCTCTCTGACGCAAAGCTGATGTCGCCTGTTGCCACGTCATCAGCCGCTCCGTCACCACCAACAACATCCAACATGGCGGCGTCTGTCCGGGAGAAGCAGACAGGTGAGAGGAACCGCTCCTTTTCCTCCGGTAACGGTCGCTTTTACCGGCTGACAGCGGCGGTAACCGGCGTCGGAGAGCTGCACCGACCCTGAGTCTCACCGGAGAGCGTTTATCCCGCGGTGTCGGGCCGCTAACCGGCTAACTAACCGGCCTGAAGTAGCCGCTTAACGGACGTTTCTGTTTCACTTCAGCTCATTTCTGCTTCACTGACAGACTAATTAACTAGTTAACTAACTAAATAACCAACAGCACAGCCAACCAGCTAACTAACTAGTTAACTAATTAATTAACTGATTCTTTAACTAGCCCTTTAGCCTGCTAGCTAACCGTGCTGCTAGCTCTGTAACGGTAGAATCAGTAGGTGAAGCTAGCCTGCTGCTAACGGTGATTAACCCTCCTGTTGTCCTCATTTACAGGCACCAAAAACTATTGTTTCCTTGTCTGAAAAAAATCCAGAAATTCAGCGAAAAAACTGCAAAACCTTCAGGAAGAAAATTCCCATAATTCCTTCAAAGTTATATTTTACAAAAAATTTAGTTCCTGGTTGTTTTATCTCAACTCAATTTATTTTATAATTAATATTATTTTAGAAAATTACAGTCAACAGAAAAAAATCTGTAAATAGAAAATTGAGAAAATAGACGATTTAATAAATTAAGTAGTTATTAGTTGGAGACCTTATCTAGTCTGGTTTTAAATAATTTATAAAGTAATTTTTTCTATAAATTAAAGTATAAATGATCAAACTTCTGTCTCCTGGTGCCTTACTTTCTCTCAGACAAACATCTAATTCTCTTATTTCAGAATCTTCAAATGGGAATAATTTTGCATATTTCCTGATTAAAACTACAAAGAATAATTAATTGATTAACAGCTGCTGATTGATTATTATTATTTTTATTCTAATTGTTTAAATATATGATCTGTAAATCAGTGTGGAGACTCTAATCTGTGATTTTGTGAAAGATTTTAGTGGGTTTTTTTTTCTTTCAGTCGCTTTAAAGCGAATGCTGAACTTCAACGCTCCTCCTCTGAAGAACACAGCAGCCGAGCCAGTATGGAAGGTAACTCACCTGGAACACACCTAAAATACACCTTTACACACCTGAACACACCTTTACACACCTAAAACACACGTTTACACACCTAAAACACACCTGAACTCACCTGTACACACCTAAAACACATCTGTACACACCTAAAACACATCTGTACACACCTAAAACACACCTGTCACTGCTTTACATGTCATACTTTATATTTCAGGACTGAATGGGAGTCAAATAAACTCAATTAAATTCAGGTTTTGGAGTAAATTATGAGCAAATCTTTGTATTAAACCTAACTTCTACTTGATTACAGACTGAGCTCTCAAAAATATCCTGGTCTGAAAGTTTTTTCATTATTCCTTCATCACAACTGTCCTGATTTATTATTAGTTTTCTGTATTTTATTTGTGAGTATATTTTCTAACTGTAAATTCTCTCCATTGAATGGCTCCAGATCTGTGCTGTTGAGTTTAATAACAGACATTAGCAAAGAAGTAAAATCTTTCAATTAGAAGAAAAGAAAAGAGAATAATAGCAGATTTTATTTCAATATTTGAGCCTTTGTTTTGAATTATTTCGTATTAACTGTGTGTCAGTTTGAATTTACTGGTTTAACCAAACCTGTTGTTTATCCAGAAAACCGCTTCTCACTTGAGTTTTTAAGAAAAGTATTATAGAAAATCAATTTTACTGAAATAAATAAATCTGTGTTTTCCACCAGGTGACTATAGTAACCTGTACTAACCGTCTTGTGTTTGTCAGTAAATCCTCTCCCAGTTTGACTTTGGTTTCTCTGCAGGTTTTGATCTACGACCGGTTTGGTCAGGACATCATCTCCCCGCTGCTGTCTGTCAAAGAACTCAGAGATATGGGAATCACTCTCCATCTGTAAGACTCACAGCAGCGATTTATGTCGTTTATTCATGTTAGAGATGAATTCAACCAACTGGTAGCAAGAGAAATAAATTAAATGTTCCACAGAACCAGCTGGTTTTAGGAGATTAAATCACTGTAACCTGGTTAGATTCTATTTAAATAATAAGACAAATATGATTTATAAAATAGATCCAGAACTACTGAGGAATAAAACAGCAGTTAGCTGCTGTTTCTAGATGATCAGATGTTGGTTGTTGAGCTGCTGTCTGTAAAATTAAAGTCCACCTTTTAACCATCAGTTTGAACTAAACACAGAAACATCATTTAGTTTGGATTTGACTGATTCTGTCTGTGATGAGTTTGAATCTTTCTGCTCTTATTGTGTCTTTCACTGTTTTGTTGCTCTTATGGTTTGTTTTTAGTCATTTTGCTCGTCTTTGTGTTTGTCCTATCCCCCCCCTCTTCCCCAGGGGTTGTTTTGAATTTTTTGTAGTTGTTTGGTGTCTGTGTTCTCTTTATGTTTGTTTGGTTTATTGTTCCATTTTGGTGGATTGTGTCAAAAGAGAATTTTTGAGAATTTTTGTGTCTGATTCTAGTGATTTTGCATCTCCTTGTTGCCATTTTCTGTCTTTTTTGTCTCCTTTAGGATGTTTAATTTTGTGTTGTCAATTTTGTGTGTCTTTGTGATCATTCTGCATCGAGTTCTTTTCATGAGAATATAGATCTAGATAGAGCAGAAACACTAACACAACACAGAGTGTGATACATACACAGTATTATGATAAACAGTTGTGTTTTAGTTGGTGTTTGTGTGAATATTCTTCCATCCTTTGTTGTGTTTCTCAGTTAAACATGCTAACGTGTAGTTTTTGTGTTTTCAGGCTGCTCCACTCCGACAGAGATCCGATTCCAGACGTTCCAGCTGTTTACTTTGTGATGCCCACGGAGGAGAACATCGACAGGATCTGTCAGGTTCTCTCATGTTTGACTCACGTTGTCCGTCTGCTGAGAGTTTCAGTCTGGTGTTGAGGTGTGAGTGTTGTCGAGGCAGACAGAGAGAAACACACTGGACACTCAGATGACTTTAAAGGTTGATGTCAGGAGAAGTGACACCAACAGCAGCAGTTCATGCAAGCATCACTTCTGAGGATTCTCTCTGATCTTTGGGTTTATATTGTAGTTGGAAGAAGGTCAGGTTTAGACTGCAGACCGATGTGAAGACAACTATTCTGCTGAGTCACATCAGAATAGAGAATGTCTAACCTGGAGCAGAGCAGAGCGTCCTGGCAGATCTTCCTCCTGCAGCGTCTGAATGTCTGAAGACGGGAACCTGCTCTGTAGGACAGTTACTTGACCAAGGAATGGCAGTTATGGGACCATCAGTGTATGTGTATCTGTGAATCTGACTGTCAGCATCATTACTCAGAAACAGACCAACAGATTTGGATGAAATTCTCAGTGAAGGTCAGAAATGACACAAGGACCAAGTGATTAGATTCTGGCAGTGATGCGGCTTATAGTCTGGATCCAGGGACTAAATAGTGGTTCAGAATTACTTAAAGTGTGCCCAAAATCATTCAAATTTTAGATTTATTTTGTTGTGATTTTATTTGTGTGTATTTATTTGTATTTATGTTTGTGTTCTTGTGTATCTCTGTGTGTGTTTGTGTATGCAGGACCTGAGGAACCAGCTGTACGAGTCGTACTACCTGAACTTCATCTCAGCCATCAGTAGAAGTAAACTGGAGGACATCGCCAGCGCCGCTCTGGCCGCTAACGCCGTCAGCCTCGTCACCAAGGTTACCACGGTTACGCTCGTCTGCTCAGGAATACAGAAATCAATAAATGTAGAAATGCATCAGTGTGAAAATAAGTACATTTAGGAATAAATGTTTTCCTGCGTTTATTTCGGCAGTTTTTCAGGAAAACCTTTTTTTCCCCTAGTGAAAAGTTTTATCTGTATTTTTCTGAACGTTGATTTTTCCTGTCTACGAATCTATAATTGTGAACTTTCCTCTCTTCTTCACGGATAAACCTTCAGATTAGAACCCTGAACAGTTCCTCCCTGTGTTTTATTGAACATTAGAACCCTGAACAGTTCCTCCCTGTGTTTTATTTAACATTAGAACCCTGAACAGTTCCTCCCTGTGTTTTATTTAATGTTAGAACCCTGAACAGTTCCTCCCTGTGTTTTATTGAACATTAGAACCCTGAACAGTTCCTCCCTGTGTTTTATTTAACATTAGAACCCTGAACAGTTCCTCCCTGTGTTTATTTAATGTTAGAACCCTGAACAGTTCCTCTCTGTGTTTATTTAACATTAGAACCCTGAACAGTTCCTCTCTGTGTTTTATTGAACATTAGAACCCTGAACAGTTCCTCTCTGTGTTTTATTTAACATTAGAACCCTGAACAGTTCCTCTCTGTTTATTTAACATTAGAACCCTGAACAGTTCCTCTCTGTGTTTTATTTAACATTAGAACCCTGAACAGTTCCTCTCTGTGTTTTATTGAACATTAGAACCCTGAACAGTTCCTCTCTGTTTATTTAACATTAGAACCCTGAACAGTTCCTCCCTGTGTTTTATTTAACATTAGAACCCTGAACAGTTCCTCTCTGTGTTTTATTTAATGTTAGAACCCTGAACAGTTCCTCTCTGTGTTTTATTTAACATTAGAACCCTGAACAGTTCCTCCCTGTGTTTTATTTAACATTAGAACCCTGAACAGTTCCTCTCTGTGTTTTATTTAATGTTAGAACCCTGAACAGTTCCTCCCTGTGTTTATTTAACATTAGAACCCTGAACAGTTCCTCCCTGTGTTTTATTGAACATTAGAACCCTGAACAGTTCCTCCCTGTGTTTATTTAACATTAGAACCCTGAACAGTTCCTCTCTGTGTTTATTTAACATTAGAACCCTGAACAGTTCCTCTCTGTGTTTTATTTAACATTAGAACCCTGAACAGTTCCTCTCTGTGTTTTATTTAACATTAGAACCCTGAACAGTTCCTCTCTGTGTTTTATTTAACGTTAGAACCCTGAACAGTTCCTCTCTGTGTTTATTTAACATTAGAACCCTGAACAGTTCCTCTCTGTGTTTTATTTAACATTAGAACCCTGAACAGTTCCTCTCTGTGTTTTATTTAACGTTAGAACCCTGAACAGTTCCTCCCTGTGTTTTATTGAACATTAGAACCCTGAACAGTTCCTCTCTGTGTTTATTTAACATTAGAACCCTGAACAGTTCCTCTCTGTGTTTTATTTGTTAGAACCCTGAACAGTTCCTCTCTGTGTTTTATTTAACATTAGAACCCTGAACAGTTCCTCTCTGTGTTTTATTGAACATTAGAACCCTGAACAGTTCCTCTCTGTGTTTTATTTGTTAGAACCCTGAACAGTTCCTCTCTGTGTTTTATTTAACATTAGAACCCTGAACAGTTCCTCTCTGTGTTTATTGAACATTAGAACCCTGAACAGTTCCTCCCTGTGTTTTATTTAATGTTAGAACCCTGAACAGTTCCTCTGTGTTTTATTTAACATTAGAACCCTGAACAGTTCCTCCCTGTGTTTTATTTAATGTTAGAACCCTGAACAGTTCCTCCCTGTGTTTTATTTGTTAGAACCCTGAACAGTTCCTCCCTGTGTTTTATTGAACATTAGAACCCTGAACAGTTCCTCTCTGTGTTTTATTTAACTAAACAAACTGCTGTGGTTCTAAATGTTCTCCTTCTTGTGTCCAGGTGTTCGATCAGTACCTGAACTTCATCACTCTGGAGGACGACATGTTCATCCTCTGTCACCAGAACAAGGAGCTCATCTCCTACCACGGTACCGCGCTTTATTATGACTTATGGATGTTTATGTAATTTGAAGTTAATTTATTAAATCGTTCTGCTGAAAGTGGATCAACGGGCAGTTTTTAAAAACAAATGATCTCAGATAGTATTTAATATATGAAGCTGTGTCACCTGCAGCCATCAACAGAGCCGACATCCAGGACACGGACATGGAGGCCATCATGGACACTATCGTGGACAGTCTGTTCTGTTTCTTTGTCACTCTGGGTGAGAGCAGCTCCTTCTGACTTAATTTATTTTTTTAACCTTTATTTAACCAGGTAAGAATGTCTGAGGACCAGTTCTCATTTACACACATGACCTGGAAGGAATAAATACAATAGAATACATGAAACACACATAACGACTATACATGTATCAGAAATACACACGCTGTCACTGCCTCTGACCACCAGGTGGGGCTACAGTCTGTTTAACAGAGGTCTGAACTGTACAGAGTTTATCTCAGATTCTCAGCTGATTTATTTTTAAATAAAGTACAAACTGCTGCTGAATGAACTAAATCAGCTGTTAGAACTTATATTTATTCATCTTTCAGAATGAACCTTCATGTCTCATTAGAATTAGACTACAGACTTCTACTTGCGTGCAGGTAGATTTAATTTCAGCTTTAGATAACATTTATATTTCTATGTATAATTACATGTCAGTATTTTCATGTGCTCACTGAGCTGAGGTTAATAAATCGTGTTATTGATCAGGTGCTGTGCCGATCATCAGATGTCCTCGAGGAAACGCAGCAGAGATGGTGGCGGTGGTGAGTTCACAGACACGTTTAAACCCTCTAATGTGTAAACTTGATGAAATGCTTGCAGCTTTAACACTAAACCTGTGTTCTCTGTGTAGAAACTGGACAAGAAACTCAGAGAGAACCTGCGTGACGCCAGAAACAGTCTGTTCACCGGAGACAGTATGGCAGCCGGACAGTTCAGGTCAGTGATCGGTTAGATTCTGTCTGCTCATTTAGGTCTGTTACACGTATTACGTAGTATCACATGGTATAGCATATAATGTAGCTATAATGTAGTATAATATAGTCTACAGTGTAGCACTGTATAGTGTAGTGTAGTAAAGAATAGTATTGCATAGTATTGTTTAGCATAGTATAATATAGCATAGAATAGAATAGTATAGCATAGTATAATGTATCTTAGAATAATTTAGCATAGTATAGTGTAGCATAATATAGTATAGTATAATATAGTATAGCAGTGTATAGCATAGCATAGTGTAGCATAATATAGTTTAACATAGCAGTGTATAGCATAGTATAGTGTACCATAATATAGTATAGCATTGTATAGCATAGTGTAGCTTAGAATAATATAGTATAGTGTAGCATAGCATAATATAGCATAGCATTTTATAGTTTAGCATATTATTGCATAGCATAGTATAGCATAGCATAATATAGCATATTATAGCTTAACATAAGATAGTGTAGCTTAGAATAATATAGCATAGCATGATATAGTGTAGCATAGTATAGTTTAGTATAGTATAGCATATCATAGTGTACTATGATGTAGTTTTCCATAGTATAGTGTAATATAATGTCGTGTAGTGTGGTGTAATATGTATAGTATGGGATAATACAATATCACATACCATAGTATAGTAAAATATTGTATAGTATCATGTAGTCTAGTATAGAACAGAATAGCATTATGAAATATAATATCCTACATTAGACTACAGTATCGGACCGTATAGTATAGAGTTATATATTATTGTATTGATTTAAATTAGTTTGAGTCAGTTGATTTCTATGTTGAGTCACAAAGTAAATAATTTTACTGACTAAACAAACACATCAGTCAGACCACAGCCTAAATATCCGTCATGACAGAGTAAACAGGAGGAACAAAGAGAATGAATTAATTCAGGACTCCGTCTCCCATGATGCATCACTCTGTCACGTTTCCTGTGTTTAACTAATTTAACTCTACAGCTTCCAGAGGCCTCTGTTCGTCCTTGCTGACCGTAACGTGGACATGGCCACGCCCCTCCACCACACCTGGACCTATCAGGCGCTGATCCACGACGTACTGGTGAGCTGTCAATCAATGTCCACAACATTCTGGGAACTTAAAAAAAAACAACTTGAACATTGCCAGAACATTCTCACAACAGATGTTGATCAGCAGGTGGCTCAATAGGTGTGATGATACATTAGTATAGTATAGTGTAGTATAGCATAGCATAGCATAGCATAACATAGCACAGCATAGTATAGCATAGTATAGCATAACATAGTATAGCGTAACATAGTATAGCGTAGCTGCACCAACATAATGAAATGTTGGTGCAGCCGACTGAGTTGGTATAACCAGAACTACCAGTGGAAAAATTCGTCTGGAGACCCGAGACACGCACATACACACACACAGACACAGACAGACACACACACACACATACACACACACACACACACACACACACACACACACACACACACACACACACACACACACAGACACAGACACAGTGTAATTCATGCAGAGCCAGAACACTGTCAGCCTCTGAGGTGCTGAGGTTAATACTGACACCACTGGAATGTAGAGTTACATGGACGTGTTACATAACATGTCATCAGCACACACACACAGGCTGTCAAAAAATACCAATATTTGGCAAACTGATCCCAGAAGACTTCACTCTGAACAGGTCCTTTGGTCTCAGATTCGTCCTTCAGAACTAATTTTCCAGGCCATTTTTGAGTTCTGATATCTAACTGCTGTGATAATGGAGCGTAGCAGCACAAAACACATGTTAGTTTATTCACGAACTCATCATTTACATGAGATTATTTTAGTGTTGGGGTCGACTGGAATATGTTTTCATGTTTTAATGTTTAAAAACACATTTGGTTTGATGATTGGTTGGTCCAAAAGATGTGAATATCATACAAAACAACTTAACCACTTCTTGTCCAATATGGCTCAGAAGCTGTTCAAAATGACTCAAAAACTGTTCAAAAATGCTCAAAAACTGTTCAGAAATGACTCAAGAACTGTTCCAAATTGCATAATATGACTTGAAACTTGTCTAATGGCTCACAGATTTGTCTAAAAAGACAAAAGCTTTACCAAAAAAGATCCTAAATACTTCAGAAATTGTCTGAGATAATCTGAAACCTGTCCTGAATTTATTTTAAAATGGTCGGAAATGACCAAATATAGACCTAAAATTGCGAGCTCCCAACAAAGAGAGATTTTTACTGCAATCATTTTGGGCGTTAATAATCTCTTAGACTCCAGAATCCACCTCTAACCTGTAGATGTGCAGAATGAGGCCTCTTAATTCAGAAGGTTTATTCTGTAGCTCCACTTTGTGTCTAGTTTCAGGAATCAGTGAGAAATAGAGTCCAGAAAATGACTGGTTGGTTTGTTTTGGAAGCAGGTGAGATGATTTTAGACTCCGACTGTGATCTGGTTTCTGCTGAGACCCGGTTCTAGCAGCTCCGGTCCAGATGGCTGCAGACTCTCGGCTGTAAACATGTCTTCCACCCAGCAGGAGACGTATCCCAACGCTAAATCTGCCCTCCGTTACCACGGCAACCTCAGTGTTGTGGTTCTGAGGTGTAATTATCGTGATCCTCCGCTGGTCCTGGATCAGGTTTTATGCTCAGACAGAGTTTCACTTTGAGAATCTCTGATGACGTCTTTTGGTTTTTCTTCACTTCTTCTCAAGACTTAAATCCTTTTCGGGTCATTTGACACCAGAAAAATGGTTTATATTGGAAAATAACTACATCGGTCGTGGTTGTTGAGACGAGCTGCTGCACCTGGACAGCAGATGAACCAGATCTGGGTTTCTGTGTCCACCAGGACTTCCATCTGAACAGAGTGATGATGGAGGAGGGCGCGGGGGCGGAGCCATCGCCGGCAGGCGCCAGACCAAAGAAGAAGAGCAGGAAGACCTACGACCTGACGGCTGCTGACAAGTTCTGGCAGAAACACAAGGGCAGGTAGGTTTCTTAGGAGGAGGCTTTAATTTAGACCAGAAAAGGGACTGTTTATATCAATAATTACATTTATACGGTGAGGATTTACCAATTTTCTTTGTCTAATGTGATTGTAAATGGAATGTGTTTGGGTTTTGAACACATATAGCTTTAGGAAACTATTTTTTTGGCGTCAATCAAATTTTTTTAGCAGATAAATCAATGAGAATACTGAGTGATACATGCTTTAACTAGAAAAGAGAGCGCAGTACTCCTCCAAGGCTGTTCATTGCCTCGTATGGCATTGTCAGAAATGAGGAGGTTGTTCTGTCTCTGGGAGGTTCTTGAACAAGAACCTCCCAGTGAAGTCCAATTGGTTTCTACTGAAACTTCTATGAGAATGGTTAAGAAAAGTCTGTTTTTGAGTAATGTTGCTATCAGACAAGCCAACACTGATCATCACATAACTTTGCCCTGTTCCTTGGAGTAAATATTAAGTTCTTTATTTATTCTCCTAATAACACTTTTTAAAAAAGTTTGACTGTTTTTGTGTCCAGAACAACAACATTCTCCAAGATCAGGATCGCAGCCGTTAAAGACAGTTTTTAACTGATTGGTATCACTTTAGTCTTAGCCCGATCCTTCATCTACGTTGTCACACAAGTGTTATAAGAACAGGATGCCAAGGATGCTAATTTAGAATAACTTCCTTAATCAATAATTGTTGAACTGAGCAAAGTGAACATTTGTCCTTTACTAATGTTGCTGTTTTAGTCAACAACTGTTCCATGTGTCACTGATATTCAGGAACTCTGTTGATCATAGTTTGTCTTAAACACATGAGCTCTGATTTGAGATCATTAACTTCCACAGAAGTCTTTGTCATGGTGCCCGTTGCTAGCTAAACTCCCACAACGCTCTCTATTTACTTTACTTGACAAACCCTCCATCCATGGTCCAAATTCAAGATTATACCTGTCTTCAGCTTTCAGTTTCCAATGTTACTCTTGATTTGCTGTTCAGGGACATCGACCTGGCAGCTGTTTTACTGGTTAGACGTTGAGTATAAACTGTTCTGATTGGTTGTTTGTTCCAGTCCGTTCCCAGAGGTGGCCGAGTCAGTTCAGGAGGAGCTGGATACATACCGAGCCCAGGAGGACGAAGTCAAACGCCTGAAGAGCATCATGGTGAGACTTTAACACACTATATTGTCCTAAACATGGTCAGCTAGTGGTTACAAGCACTGGTGTCTGCTGAGTGTTTGAGGTCTTGTTGGAGTCAACAAGTTTCAAAGATCATACAACAAATTGAAGTCATCGAGAGGGTACAAGGTGTTCCTGAGGTCATGTCAGAGTCTTTAAATTTATATCGAAGCTTTCAAGAGCTTTTCCAAGTCCCTGATATCATGTCCAAGTCCTCAAGTTCTCCAATTCCCTTAGATCTTATCCAAGTGTAGAAGATAATATCCAAGTCCTTAAGGTCTTGGACAAGATCTCAGGGACTCGTACAATGATCTTAAGATCATGTCCAAGTCTTCAAGATAATATTTAAGTATTTCACAGTGATATCCTTGTATTAAAGTCATTGTACAAGGCCATAAGATCTTGTCCTAGTCTTAAAGATAATGTCTGAGTCTTGTAGGTCTTGTCTGTATCAACATGTCCCAACAATCCTGTCCAAAATCCCCACTACAAACATTCACCACCAAGTTTCTCTTGTCCAAACCATTAGTTCTTGTTTAGGAACTTCAGGATCATGTCTGAATGTCCAGCAATGTCACTATGAAGATCCAGTACTTGGAGTTTATATGTCAGATGATTTACATGTTGATTCTTGTCGTGTATACTGTGTTTCTGCAGGGTTTGGAAGGAGAAGATGAAGGCGCCATCAGCATGTTGTCAGACAACACAGCAAAACTCACCTCCGCCATGAGGTACTGAACACAGTAGAAGATCTGTATATTAATAAAGCAACATCATCATAACCCCCATAATTAGAGCCGCACAAAGTCTTTCATAAGACATTCTAGAGAAACATTTGGGAAAATCAATGTTGAATTGTCACATTGGTAGATGGAACATTGGTAGATGCACACAAAACAAAGAAAACTAGAAAATACTTGCAAATACAAGGACAGAATTGAAGTTAAAGGAGGTAATTCCAGCTGCAATTAAAAACAATAATTAAAAAACATAATCGGCTTTGTTAAAATAGCCAAATCTGTTCATGTTCACTTGATTGGATATTTTCATCATGAAACACACATTTCGTTACCTGTGTGTATAGAAATAAGACAAATATCTGTGTTTACTGTGTTTATAAAAGGGTTGTCAGCTTTAAAATGTCACTTTGGTTCCTGTTTGTCTCAGTTGTGCAACAGACAAACATTGAATTTACATAATTTATCGCCAACATGTCAAACGGTCTCAGCTCAGCTTATTCTTGCTCTCATTGAACTCCGGTGGATGAAAGAAGGTTAAATACCAGAAAAAGAGAACACAGAGTTTTTAGCTTCAGCCCCTTCAGCAACTGTTTCTCAGGAACATCTGAAGATTGGATTTCCGTGAACTGGAGGACAGCTGAGTTCTGAGCCAGGGAACATCTGATTGTATTTTTGGTTTCCATCTCTGGGGTTTCCACCGTTAAGATGCTGTTGTGTTTTTTATCTGTAACCATGAAACTCTTCTCGACTCTCATGTCCCAAACAACCTGTTGTCTAGAATCACGTTTAAAATGGAAACTGCAGGGATGTTGTTTTTGGCTGTAAGCAGCAGTGATGGAGGAGGTTTCTCTCTCTGTGACAGACTTCTAGTGGTATGATTTCCACAGAATAAGATGTGATGCTCCAGTAAAAAGTGCTGAAATGTTGGATTGATGTGAGAAGCAGACTGAAGACGTTCCTGCTGGTTGGTTTTTACATTTTTCTGTGTTTACTGCAGCTCTCTGCCGGAGCTGCTGGAGAAGAAACGGCTGATTGACCTGCACACCAATGTTGCCACCGCAGTGCTCGACCACATCAAGGTACGCAGCACTTACCTGGTTACCTGAGGGGGACACCTGGTTTAACTGAGGCTTAACTGTAAACCTGCTGCAGACCCGGTTAATTTTTAACCTGCCACAGACCCCATTTATCAAAGGTTTTACTAAACCGACAGCAAACTTAGCCTAACTGAAGAACTTAAATGTGCTGCAGACTTGGTTTAACTCAGGGTTAACCTACACCTGCTGCAGACCAAGTTCAGCTGAGGTTTACATTAAAAGCTGTCACAGACCTGGTTAGCTAAAGATTAGCTTAAATAAGACACAGACCTGGTTTAACTGAGATTCAGCTTAAATCTACAGCTAACCTGATTTAACTCAAGTTTAAGTTAAATTTGTTGCAGACTTTGTTTGATTGAGATTTAACTTAAACTTGCTAAAGACCTGATTTAACTCAAGTTAACCTGCTGCAGACCTGGTTAAACTTTGGTTTAATCTGCCTCAGGTCCCATATAACTAAGGTTTAACTTGAACCTGCTGTAAACCTGGTTTGACCCAAGTTAGCCTGCTGCAAACCTGGCTTAACTTGGGTTATATTTATACCTACTGATGACCTGGTTTCACTGAGTTTTAACTTAAATCTACAGCTAACTTGTTTTAACTCAGGTTTAAGTTAAACCTGTTGCAGACCTTGTTTGACTCAGGTTTAACTTAAACTTGCTAAAGACTATTTAACTCAAGTTAACCTGCTGCTGACCTGGTTTAACTTAGGTTTAATTTATACCTACTGAAAACCTGGTTTATCTGAGCTTTACCTTAAACTCATCACATTCCAGTTTAGCTCACATTAACTTAAACCTGTCTCAGACCTGGTTTAACTCGGGTTAACTTAAATCACCACAGACCTGGATAATCTGTGGTTTACCGTGTGAACAAAGTGGTTATTTGTAGTAACTTGATGCTGTTTGTGTCCTCAGAGTCGAAAACTTGACGTTTACTTTGAGTATGAAGAGAAACTGATGAGCAAGTCGACTTTAGACAAATCTCTGCTGGACATCATCAGTGACCCAGACGGTACAAACACAAATTTATACACTTTATAGTCACCAAAAAATGAGTTTAGATGGTAGTTTCATGTATTGACACACACTGATGATTCGTATATTCATCTCACACACCTGACAGAAGCCTGACTAAATTGTGTGTTTGTGTTTGTCAGCTGGGACACCTGAAGATAAAATGAGACTCTTCCTGATCTTCTACATCACTGCTCAGCTGGCTCCTTCAGAGGTAACACACTCACAGAAACAAATACAAGGTGATACTGTAGGATTCAAGATCTCGTCAGGTTCCCTACGATATTGTCCAAGTCTCAAAGTTAATGCCCAAATCTTCAAGGTGTTTTTGTCGGATTCAAGAACTTCCGCTTCCCTAAGATCTTGTCCAAGTCTCAAAAATAATGCCCAAGCCTTCAAGATGATATCGTAGCACTCAAGAACTTTCAATTCCCTAATATCTTGTCCAAGTGTAGAAGATAATGTCCAAGTACTTCACAGTGATATCCTTAGATTAAAGACATTGTACGAGTCCCTGAGATCTTGGACAAGATCTCAGGGACTCGTACAAAGAGATCTTAAGATCATCTCCCAGTCTTCAAGATAATATTTAAGTATTTCACAGTGATATCCTTGGATTAAAGACACTGTACAAGTCCCTGAGATCTTGTCCAAGTCTTAAAGGTAATGTCAGAGTCTTGTTGGTCTTGTCTTTGTCACCATGTCCCAACAATCCTGTCTAAAATCCGCACAACAAACACTTATCACCAAGTCCCTCTTTTCCAAACCATTAGTTGACGTTCAAGAACTTTTTTTAATTTAAGGCCATAAAATATCTTTAAAACCTTAATTTATGATCACAAAAGATAAAAAATTTCCAGATAATACCTTTAGACACACAAAATCACTCTGAGCTACATCGTATTTGAATATAAAATCTGTCATTTTTGATGTAATGCGTCATAATGGAACACAGACTAATGTATTGAACATTTATTTAAATGACTGCATGAGTTATTTTGCATAGAAATATGGATTGACATTGGAAAAGTATCTATTATAACACTGAGACAGTTAGAAAGTCCTGTCACCCAGACTGAATGCGCATTCCTTCTACTATGGGGAGTGTTTTAGATGTTATTTTTTTGAGGCCTTAAAAGGTTTCAGAAGTATAAAAATCAATGTTCTTTCATTTACATCATAGCAATAGCTTTTAATTGGATCATTTTGTTTCTCTGAAGTCCTTTCTTTCAATTTACCTTCATTTTCTGCAGCTGAATTAGACTTTGGAGGTATTACCATACTCCCTACTCCTAAAAACTGGAGGCCACATTTAATAAACAAAACGTTTAAAAAGTTTGTTATCCTTTTTTCTGAACTTTAAAGGAACTTTTGAGGATTTCTGCAAAAAATGTTTGAGTTTTGCAACAGAGAATCTTCAAAATTTTGTGGGCTTTGGAGCCTAAGTTCATGTGTTTTACTGGAACTCATAAAGTCTGAAACTGGATGTTCCAGGAGGGAAAGAATAGATTTTTGGATTAATGTTTCAGCACAACCTCTTCTAACAAATATCTGACCATCTTGAGGCTGAGAACTGATTCCCATGAGTGTCGTTCTTTATGTCACAAGCGTTCAGTGAAGGAGCTACGTAATGGTTCTGTGCAGCCCTGACAACTCGTCCTTTGTCAGCAGACCAAGTGCAACTAATCATATCTGTGAATTAATGCTCAATCTTGCCGCCAAAATCCAAATATTTTCCGTGTTTGATGGCGTGTTTTCACTCCGAGTCCGCTGTGGTGTGACTTTGCGTTCGGCCTAAAACTCGCCAAAACCCGAACGTTTCCAAACCGCTGCTGTGATGGATGTCGACGACCCGTCATCGTCTGAAGCAAACTCAGACCGTCGGATCTCCAAACCTCCTCTACACCGTCTGAGCCGGAGCTCCGACGTCTCGCTGTTCTCTCCTTAAAGCTGCTGATGTGTTGGACTGACGGTCGGAGTTCACCTTAGTCAGTCGGTTCCTGCATGATGTGAGAATAGTTTTAGACAAGCGATAAGTTCACACAGTTCTGTAGCTGAACATTCAAATCTCATGAGTGAAAACGAGAAAAATACCTTCAGATTCTGTTGAGAAGCACTTCAGGTCAACATCTGATGTTTTAAATGGGCTTTATAATCACTTGATTTGTGGCTTAAAACTGAACTTTTCTCAAGTCTTTAGCAGCTAATTTGCTTGTCACATGTTTGTTAGTTGTGATCTTGTTGCAAAAAAAGCATTTGATTATTTGCTGGTCAATAGTTGGACTATTTCAAGAGAATTTCTTCTGTCTGAAAGGCTTTTTATAATCTCTGTATTAGTTTAGTTAAATCTTTGACTACTTTAACTTGAGATAACAAACCTGTCTTATAATTAACATAAGGTGTTACCAATAATAATAATAATAGTACAATTACAATATATAAACAAATACATTTTTAAAGATTAGATAAATCTTTGTTGTCATTGCACAGTCATACTTTTGTACAATAGTATAACGAAATTTGAGTCTCGTCCACATCAGTTGTAATAAAAAGGACATGCAGTTATCAAAAGATAAACATATATAGTTAACATATCAAATATTCAATTGTCAAAAAATAAACATTATATACCATTATGAAAGTATCTAAAATACAGTTATCAACAAACAAACATTATAAACTTCAAAATATGAAACTGCAATTATCAAAAACTAATAAAGATTATGTGCATAATATATAAAAATTATTGACATCCACCAAAATAATGTGCATACTAAAGTGAGCAGTGAAGTTTTCACATTCATTCATTGATTTTTACTTGTTTGCAGCAAAAATCTTGACCGTGGACCCATAACTCTACTATGGACAGTATTTATTTAGTACTGTCCAGATTAGCGTGAATGTTCTGGACAGAAATGACCTGAAATCTTAAAGCTGTTAGTTGGTTTCACTTTGATTCAATCTGTAGTCATGAACCTGTAAAGGCAGAGTTATCAGTAGAATGTGTTTTTATGAAGATGTTGAATATTTTCTGGGACGTATTAGCAGCTGTATGAGTTGACTCAGCGGTGAAACTAGGATGTGAGGGTTTGTGGTTCAGATTTTGTCCCAGTGTCGTTCAGTTCTGTCAAAATAGAAGATGATGGAGGACAACTGTCACTCTGGGGATCTTAAACTTTCTGTGAATTCTTCTGTGGTTTCGGCATTTACTTCAAAGAATAAAACAGGACCAGTCCGGGAACTGAAAGACCTGAGGGGAATCGAAATTAAAACCATAGAGGCAGCTTTTCTCTGGACCGAGTAGTAAATCCCATCAGAGCTAAAGGTCAGGAGTTTGGATGTTTGACAGTGAGTTTGTTCACATTAATGTGGTTTTGTTTTGTTGCAAGAGTTCAGATTACACATGGAGTTACTTTAGTCCCTGAGACGAGTTAGGAGGCCACCAAGACACCTATCACTCCTCTGAAGGAGTTCCAGCTTCAGCAGCTGAGATGGGAGAGACTCTTCATCCAACATCTGTTGTCTGTTCTTTACCAGTCAAAGCTTTATGGAGACAAAGAGAAAGATTCTGTTGGAAAAAGCTTAAATTAAATCTGGACTAGAGTTCACCAGAAGACATGTGGAGACTCTGAAGACACCTGGAAGAAGGTTCTTTGATCTGAGGAGACCAGGATGGAGCAACAAGATAAACTTTCTGCTGAAATCTGCATCGGATTCAACCCAACAAAAGTTTGTTGGACGTCTCCGATGACAGTCCTCCAGATCTTCCAATCGTCGCCCCCCAGTTTTCATCTAGGCCAGAGGTGTCAAACTCATTTTAATTCAGGGGCCAAATTCAGCCCCAAATGATCTCCAGTGGGCCGGTCCAGTTAAACCACCGCATAATAACCTTTGAATAATAACAACTCCTAATTTTTTCCTTTGTTGTAGTGCAAAAAAGTACATTCTGGAAATGTTCACATTCAAGGAATTATCTTGTTACAAACCGTTATGAACAACCTGAAATTTATGAAGAAAATGAAGTTCAATTTCAACAATATTGTGCCTCAGTGTCAACAAAAAATGACAGAAAAAGGAACAAAATTACAATAAAATAGGCAAGAAACACAAAGCGACAAAAACACGAGATGAACGTCAAAAGTCAGACAAAAAAATGACAAAAAACAACAAAAACAAGACAAAAAATTACAAAAATGACACAAACGAGACAAAAAAACAAAATGACAAAAACATGAGAAAAATGACGTCAGACAAAAAAACAAGATACAATATTACAAAAATGACAAAAATGAGACAAACGACACAAAAATAAAAAAGAGACAAAAAGTTAGACAAAACAATCAAAGGGACCAAAAAGTGAGAGAAAAACACAAGCGAGACAAAAAGCAGACACAAAAATGAAAAACAAAACAACAACAAAAACATGAGACAAACCTCAAAGTCAGACAAAAAAATTACAAAAATGAGACAAAATGGACAATCTAGTATTTTACTTTCTGATCCAAACAACTTGTCATGGTCTAGAAATGATTTTAAATTTATAGTTTTACTAAATTACAATCTGCAGCTAATGTCTTCTCTGGAATTTTTACACTTTGAGGGCCGGATTGGACCCTCTGGAGGACCACTTTTGGCCCACGGGCCTCATGTTGGACACCCCTGATCTAGACTCTCAAACGGAAGCAGAGGAAGGCTTACATCACCAGCTGTGGACTGGCAGCAGCAGAAATGGTTTCAACAGATGGTTTACAGTCACATCCAGCCTGGTGTTCTGCATGTTGATCAATAACCTCTTTATGAGAAGCATCGTCTTGGCTCCTTTATGTCCATAATGACATTATGAGAGTGAACAAAGGTCCTCTCAGAAACAGAGACCTGCTCAGAGTCACTGTCAGAGGAACAGCTGGATCAGGTTTAGTTTAGCTCTCAACTCTCATCCTTCACGAACCGACAGCGACTCTGACGGTTATTCGTTTCCTCACAGCTGAAGCAGGTCATTATTTTTCTTCATTCACACCTCCAAACAGAAGCTACCCTCCTACCTGAACTCTGCTCCAATCAGACCTGAAAACACCTGCAGAACTTCTTCATCCCCCCAGAAGTTTCCACAGACCTGCAGAGCCGTGGGCTGGTTGGATCAGTCCGGACCTCCAGCTGCTGAGAGTTCTGCAGAAGTCATTAGGACCATCCGTCTCCATTATTCAGGCAGAGATCGTTCAGCATCGGGACAGAACAGTCATAGATGTTAATCAATAACGCTGAGGAACGTCTCCAAGGAAAACTCATAGACGGGTCATGTGTTCCGCTGACATCAGTGTTGGGCCTGAAGTTTGACTAAATGTTAAATTATGGCAGATCTGTGCTTCATAAGGCAGAAAGTCTCTGTGGTTTTCTGTGCTTTCTGGTAAATTCTGCCCATTTGGTTATAACAGTCCATCGATCCTGAACATCTTAGATTCTTCACTGCAGATTTAGGTTGAAAATGTACCAAATTTAACCATGAAATCATAATGTTTGATCAACATCGCTTTATTCTACATGTCTCAGTTTCTGCTTCTGCCCTGCTGTCTTCTCTGCAGAACGACAGAAATTAAAGAAAAGACTGTTGGATTCTTTGATTATTTATTTTACAAAACTTTTTTTCCAGTTTTGTTAAAGAAGTAATCAAAGAAAATACACTGGAAAACCTACTGTAAACTGACTCAAAACTTGTCCAACATAATTTGAAAACTCTTCAGAAGTACTTGAGACTCGTACAAAATGACTCACTTCGTTAAAAGTGACAATTTTCTTGTAATTTTGGAATTCTGTTTTATTTAAGGAACATTTAGAGTCCAATTTTGAGTTTCACAGTTAAAAAATGAAGGACAAATGTCGTCTCCTCATCCTGCAGATGTTTTTCTATCTCCATGTTTCCTCTCCAGACTTTTCCTCTCTATTCTGTTCATCATCAGTAGATGTTCCTCCATGCTGGATGGATCTCCAACAACCTGCTCCTCTGTTCTCTGTTTCTGAGCCATGCTGACTTTATTTATTCATCCAGTAGCTTTGGTTTTCCTCTAAAGTTTAGTCTAAAATGGTCCAAAATTATTTGAAACTATCCAAAGTACCATAAAATTACCAAAATGGACACAAGAATTTTTCAAAATAACTTGAAAACTGTCCAGAAATATTCAGAATTTTTCCAAAATGATGTCAGATTTATTGAAAATTAGAAGTGAAGTCCAGTTGATTTCTACTGAAGCGCATACAAGACATGTAGAATGCAGTGATTTTAGTGAAATATCATGATTTTAAACTTTGATTTGGTTCATTTTCCTACTAGAACCTCACATCAGACATGATTAGTTGAATGAAAGTTGAAGATTTGATGATCTCTTTCAGTTCTTATAGTTTTTGGCTCATGATTGGTGTCATTTTGTAGATTTTTTTTAAAGAAAACTTGTCTTGACGGTTGGTTTTGTTAACGTCTCCACACACTAAGCATCCCTGCTGGATTATCAGTGACAGTAAAGTCATTGGCTTCCTCGGTGTGACCGTTAAGAGGCAGCCTGTTGGTTGTTGGAGGCCTTCTCGTCTCGTCCCGTTTCCTGCCGGACGATGAGGCGACTCTCCCTCCGTCAGGACATGAACCTCTTTCATCTGCCGTCCAGCTGAGCGTCGACCCCCCCAGGATTGTCCGTCCATCACCGGCTCTCGGCCTCCTTTGATCAGCCTTCAGGGTCTCCTGGGTGCTGCTCGCTTTTCTGACCGATGTGGTGGATTTCAGTTCCTCGAAAACAGTCTATGGTGTCTTTCCTCACGTGGCTGTGCGGTTGCGTAATCCGCCTTTCAGAAGCTCAGCGAGGAGGAAACTGAGCAGATGATCCTCCAAACGTCACCTCCACCAGGAAATAACAGTCGTATGGAATGTTTTCTTACTACCGCGTCTATACGGCGGGCTGGTCTTGGCGTGGCAGGAAAACGCAACTGAAACCTGCATTCCTGGAATAGTGCTGCTGTTGCCGAGACGCTTCATTTATTTATGTTTAAGTTCAAGTACAGGATGGAGAATCTCACATGATGACCACAGAGATGGGGGAAAAAAAACACTCCGCACACGTGTTGTAATCTGAAATGTAATTTAAACCATTCAAAACACTCTGAGAAGTCAAAACCACAGCAGCAGTTAGAGGAGGTCATTCTATAATAAATCTATCAGTCAGAAACTTTATTAATGATCAGAGTTCTACCCTCACACTGTCAATATTTTAGAGTTCCAGGTCCTTGAAGTCCATAGAAGCGGGTCCAGATTTATCACATTTGAGCCCCATAGCTTTATATGTACATGAAAGGATGCAAAATTACCACAAAAAATGAAAATCACTACAAAATTGGCTAAAATTACCACAAAAAGAGGGACAATGGTCACAAAAAGACACAAAATCAGCACAAAATGAAATTAAATTGTCACAAAAACACAAGGATGCAAAATTACCACAAAAAGATGGAAAATTACTGCAAATGGGCTAAAATTACCACAAAAAGATGGATAATTGTCACGAAAAGACACAAAATTAACACACATGGATGCAAAATTACCACAAAAAAATGGGAAATTACTACAAAATTGGCTAAATGTACCACAAAACAAGGGGTAATTATCACAAAAAGACACAAAATCACCACAGAAAGGGCAAAAATTACCACCGTGCTTCACGTCATGATGCTGCCACCACCATGCTTCACATCATGATGCTGCCTCCACCGTGCTTCACGTCATGATGCTGCCACCACCATGCTTCACACCTTGATGCTGCCTCCACCATGTTTCACATCATGATGCTGCCACCACCATGCTTCACATCATGATGCTGCCACCACCATGCTTCACATCATGATGCTGCCACCACCATGCTTCACATCATGATGCTGCCACCACCGTGCTTCACGTCATGATGCTGCCACCACCATGCTTCACATCATGATGCTGCCACCACCGTGCTTCACATCATGATGCTGCCACCACCATGCTTCATATCATGATGCTGCCACCACCGTGTTTCATATCATCTAATGGACACAAAGCTCCATTTTAGTCTCATCAGACCAAAGAATCTTCTTCCATTTCCTGATAATTCACCAGAGAAAACTTTAAAAAGATCATTCTGGGTAAAGTTTAAGGCTCATATCAGCACGTTGGTAGGTGGTCAGAACTATTATAGACAATGAAAGGATCATTTTTAATCTACATTTGATACCAGGATCAGTTTCTTGACACGATTCACTCTGTAGCAAAACCATTTTCTAATACCCATAAAATGTGATGTAATATCAATGATAATGTGATGTGGGCAGTTTTGTAAGCCACTCAGATGGAGTAAGTATCAGACATTTGACCACAGCGTTTTTGTCTTAGTAGACTTTACCGTACCCTACAGAAGGAAGGCTCTGGTTGGAGGTCATTAATCACCACTTTAGTCTCTGTCATGGTGCTCCCTTTGCTGGCTAAACTCCCACAATGCTCTGTGTTTGTCAACATTATTTTGTGAAATATGATCGTGGTTATCTTTAACATTTGTTGTGTTAATGTTGTTTTGTGGTTGTTTTTGTGTTTCAGTCAGACCTGGAGCAGTATAAAAAGGCTTTGACGGATGCAGGCTGCGACCTTTCACCTCTAAACTACATCAAACAGTGGAAGTAAGTCGGTCAGATTCATGGAAATCATCCTTTACGGTACTTTATAAACACCGTATTTGATGCAGTATTATGCTCTCTGTAGTGTTTTATTCTACTCTGATAGTAACACTGACAGAACAGAGTCTTCTTCACTCACTTTTTAATTATTCTTCTCTTTATTTCCAGGGCGTTCACTAAAATGGCTGCAACACCCGCCAACTACGGCAACAGTGGAGTCAAACCCATGGGGTGAGTTAGTAACATTAATAAGGAATGTTTTAATGGGTTTTCTACCTTTTTAAAACCCTGAATAAGACCAGAATGTCACAATAATCATTTTAATAGTCAAAATAGGAAATGAAACCAGTGCTGTTCTGAGTTATTATCCATGATTTAAAGACTTGGACCTGCTGTGTGTCTGATTTTATCCAGTTTCTTGGATAATGTGTGGAAATAAAACGGCTGCAGCCACAGAGAAATATGATCTGACCAGAGATAAAAACACTCTGCTTCACTAATAGTCCTCTTAAAGCTGTGTCTGAGCAAAGCACTGCACAGAAATCACTCTGGAACAAATTAAAAACGACTGTTGATCATTTTGTGTATTTTAACTCCAAGTTTATTTGTCTTTTGGGACAAATTAAATTGGAACAAATGACAAAAAAAATGTCCAAAATTTACAGAATTATGCCCCAAAAATTGACCCAAATTACTTGTAGATTGTCCAAAACGTCAAGAAATTGTCCAAAATTGCTCAACTGCCACGTTACAATTGCCCATAACAACAAAAAGTTCCCAAAATGACTACAACATGCTCCATACTTATAAAAATGTGCCCAAGATTACTCCATAATTACCCAAAGTGACTCAAAAATTGTCCCTAACAATAAAAATGCCCAAATGAAGTCCAAAATCATAAAAAGCCATTTGCAATTACTCAAAATTTGTCCAGAAGTTTTTTAAAAATGCCAAAAGTGACTCATAAAGTCTCAAAAATGTAAAAGAATTGTCCAAAATGACAAAAGCTTTCGCAAAATGACTAAAAAGTTATAAAAAATGTGTATAAGATAGTCCAAAATCCCCCAAAATTGTCTGAAAATTGCTCAAAATGTGTCTATATCTTCAGAATTTTTTTTTTTTAAATGCCAAATGTGACTCATAAAGTGTAAAAAATAATAATAATAATAAGGCAAAATATTATCCAAAATGACTCCAAAAAAGTCTATAATTAGAAAAAACACTCCAAATATCTTACAAATTGCTCAAAACAACCAAATGCCTGTTGGAAAAAATATATTTAAAAAATAAAAAAAATTAAAGAAAGAAAATTCTCTACATGACTTTAAAAAAAAATGACTAAAAAGTTTAAAAAGTTGCAAAAATGTGTTGAAGATTGTCCAAAATCAGCAAATATTGTCTGGAATTACTTAAAATTTGTCCATAAGTGCATAGAAATGTGACTGAAAGTGTCAAAAATGGAAAAATATTATCCAAAAATGACACAAAAATGTTCTAAGGTAGCTCTTGTACTAATGTTTTATAGTCAAACTTTAAAATAAAGCCGGTGCTGATCTGAGTTACTGTCCATGATTTAAAGACTTTGACCTGCTGTCGTCTGATTTTATCCACAGTTTGACTGTTTATTGGAAATGTTTGAGCAACACTTTATGATGGAAATAAAAAGATTTGTCCTCAGATTAATTCACCTGAGACCATAAATGAAAACGTTCTGCTTCACTAATATTCCTCTTAAAGCTGCATCTGAACAGAAATCATGGTTGTTGGTCTTTTAACTCCAGATCTGGAGATTTATTTCAATCGAGATGCTAGTTTTTAAACTGTGTTAATGTCCGACTACCAGTCTAACCCTGGCCTCCTCCTCTTCCTCCTCTTCCTCTTCTCAGACTTTTCTCCAGAGTGATGAATACCGGCTCTCAGTTCGTCATGGAGGGAGTGAAGAACCTGGTTCTCAAACAACATGTGAGTCTTTATGCTGCAGAACAAATAATCCGCATCTAAAAACCTAAAATCTGTCTGTCTCTCATCACAGATCCATCACTAGGTTTATATAGGTTTTAATGTTTTTATTTGTGTTGCTGGTCCTTTGACTACTTTTACTTAAAAGCCCAACCAGAGATGGGAGTTGAAAATTAGCTCAATGCTACACTCTATATGTACTGCATCAGTTCTATGTGTTCTATGACAACTGCATGGTTCCTGATTAAATAAATGAATAAAATACAAATAAATAAAATAGAAATGACTCAGAGAATCAGAATTCTACTCGTGGTAAAGATGAAAAACTAAAAGCGCCACAAAAGAAATCTCTGATTGAAACAGTTGCAGCTAACAGCGGATGGACATCTGATTAAAGAGCCTGTAGGTGGTCAGAACTTTGTTTTAAAGCTCAGTTTCTGCACAAAAAGCAGCATTTTACCCTAAACTAAATCACTAGAACTTTTACAAAATTATTCAACAATTGTCCAAAATGTCAAAAACCTGCTAAAAATGGTTCAGAAATGATTCAAAAATGTTCAAATTGGCAACATGTTGTTCAAAAAGACCCAGAGTCTGTCATAATGGACTCAAAAATTATTTAAAATGACTCAATCTTGTCCAGAATAATCCAAGATTGTTCCAAAAAATCATCCAAATTAACTGTAGTTGTCTAAAACAGCTCAACAATTATCAAAAAATGTAAAAACTTTTTTCCAAAATGATTAAAAAATTGAATCAAACTGACTTCAGATCAGAGTTCAGTCAGCAGAGCGATCGAAGAAAAGAACTTTTGACAGAACATCTATAACTAACATATTCATTCATTTATTTTTTTTAAGTATGTATGTATTATTCATTGATTTATTTCCTTGTTTTCTTCCAGAACCTTCCAGTCACTCGGATCCTGGACAACCTGATGGAGATGAAATCTCATCCTGTGAGTTTTTCTGTGTGAAAACCTGAATCAAAAACTAAACAACTTCTGCAGCTTTCCTTTCAAAACAGGTTTTGAAATAAATCCTTTATTTAGAATAGGACTGGGACTTTAACTTGTTAATTTCACTTCATATTTAATAATTACAATAATGAGAGAAAAAATAACGCATTAAAAAAATACCGCATTTAATCGCACCTTTCTCAGTTCCTAACACTGATGAACACTCCAGCCCAGTAGGGGGCGCTAATGAACCTAAAGTCTGTCTGCAGACGTGATGAAGATCCACAGGATGCACTGAGCGATGCCAGCACAGAAGTATCGAAAATAATAATATTATATATAATAGACCACTTTAGAAGACACTGAAAGTGTTTGAGTTCTAAAAAGTCTTAAATGTTGAATCTAATCGCTATAATGTCACTTAGATTTGCAGTAATCTGTGAATGCAGTAGACAGATGAGAAATGAAACAAATGTTATAGTTGTTGAAGTTCATGTACAGGTCTGTTCATCCATTCATAAACCAATAGTTATTTGAACTGAAAAACTTTGCTTATTGTATCAAATATTGATATTTGACAAAAGTGCAATCAATCGAGATTAATTAATTACAAAGCCTCAAATTAATTAGATTAACTTTTTAATCGCATCCGCCGCTAGTGTAAAATTTCAGTGTGACAGGAAACAGGATTTTAATTTAATCAAAGTGCATCTGAGATGTACGTCTGAAACATTCATTCAGTGTTTATAGGAACTGGTTCTATGTCTGACTGAAGCTCAGCAGCTCAACGTGATTCTGGATCATTACTGGAGGTTTAGTTTGATGGTTGGTTTCTAGAATCACTCAGAAATCATCCAGATTTAGGAGCTGAATTAAACGTTAGAAAACAGGCAGGACGTCTCTGTATACTAAAGGTCTTCTGCTGCTATTCTGAGACAGATTTAAATCAATTTAAATAATTTTTGGTTCATTTTGGACATCTATTGATCATTCTGATCATTTTTATGTGATGTCAGACAGTTTTTGCTTTAATTTGCAACAGTTTGGACTCATTTTTGTTATTTTGAGTAATTACAAGATCATTTTAGACGTCGCTGCAGATAAAAACAGTAGTTTAGGACACATTTTTGTCACTTTTCACATGATTTTTCACATTATTCACAACTTTGGGTGACTAACCATCGACCTGAAACGGCCGTCGAAACTTCGTCACTCGTGGAAACATACCAATCGATCAATAAGTTGGTGATCAGGTCTGATACAGAAATAAATAATCCAAGATTTGTGTTTCCTGTTGATGAGAATCAGTTTTTTGTGAAGCTCTAACATATAAATGGTTTAGTTTCAGTGTAAACACCAGCCAGCTGGGTTCTGTAGTTCGTATCAGGGCGTTCGCTGGGACTACTTTCAGCGGCGGATCAACACCAGCAGACTTTTCTTCTCAATGAGAGGAAACCCACCTCGGCTGTGATTGACAGCTGCGACACCGGTGCATCCTGGGACGTCACGTTAGCTCCACGTTAGCGGCGTGGTCTGAGCGCGTGCGGAGGAAAGGTTACATCACTCACATGTGACCACACGTGAACCGCCGGCACGCCTTAACACTCGGCAGGATCTCTGGAATTCAGTTATTCGGCCTGGAGGAGGTTCTAACAGGAACCCAGAAACCGGATCAGAACCCTGAAGCTTCCAGAGAACCGGTCCTCACAGGGACAGGAGGACCGGGAGAAACACAGCGGCGGGTTCTCAGCGTCTGGAGTTACAGACGAGCAACAAAGATCCTGTTGTTGAGGAGGAGGAGGAGGAGGAGCAGCTCTGGATCCACATGAAAGACGAGGAAGGACAACATTCTGCTGTCAGATCCTCTCAGTGTTGTTCTGGTGGAGGAATTTATAGAACCTTTGTTCATCAGACGCTGAGACCAACTATATAGAGTTTTGCTGTTTTCTGAAGCAACATCAAGTCTTTTTGGACAACTTCTTTGCCATTTTGGATAGATTTTTCATCTATTTAGACAATATTTGTCACTTGAACAATTTTTCATGCTTTTCCAGACAAGATGTCTTCATTTTGGAGCCATATTTAGTCATTTTAAACTTACTGAGGCTCCACATGTTCTAGTCGTGTCGTTGTAATCTATGTTCAATCATTTCTAGCCATCAGAAACTGTGTTTGCTCTGCTCTGATGACTGTTTCATTTCATTTCTTTATTTATTTGAACGGGACAGTGACTATTAATGAACAGTCTCATAGGTGTACACCAGGTTGCAGTAAATAAGCCGGATTTAGCACAAGGCTAATTTCCATCCATTGTCCCAAACAAAACAGAAAACATACAGAGTTACAGACGTATAAAAACAATTTACTAAAACAAAGACGATAATGATGAATGAATTCTTTCTGGGTTAAACCGAGCCTAAAGTGCTGTTATTTTATTAAGGCAGAGCCTGTCATAAAGCGTTCATGGTTAAAGTGCCTGATCGTTAATGAGCCATGCTTTATACTGTCTCTGTAAACTGGCAGAGGTGGAGCTTTCTCTGATAGCTAGAGGTAAAGTTTTCCAGCTTGTTCAACCTGAACAAGAACATGAACTTTAATGTAGGAAATCTAAACTAATCACTGAATGGTTTGGGTAAAGACCGTCCTGCCTTCATTAAGCGACGTCACACAGGACTCTACTTGCTGCTGTTTACTGTATTTCCTGTTTCTACTGTCTGATGTTGGATTTTAATCTGAACTTTTACAGGTAAATATAGAGCAGAGAGTCGTCTGTAAAACGTTTTTAAAGATCTGCAGCTTATATTTAACTCCGCTGTTTGTTGTTGTTTTTCTTTCAGGAAACAGACGACTATCGATACTTCGACCCAAAGATGCTGCGAGGCAGCGAGAGGTACGATCAATAATCAATAACCCGATCATCAGTTAAACAGTCTGCTGCTGACTAACAGAAAGTCTGATCTTCTGCTGTTTCTCAGCTCCATTCCCAGGAACAAGAACCCGTTTCAGGAGGTGAGTTTGATTGATTAGATTCAGAGTCAATTCCAGGACAAACAGAGTTGAAAGGAAATCCAGGAAACAGGAAATGATGCAGAAAATATGCTGCAGTCTGAGGAGAAAACAGAAAACTGAAGCTTCATCTGACTGTCTTCACTAACATTCAGACCTTATTAATCCTCACACATCTAGAATCACCTGAAACAGACACACAAAGCTAACATTTATTCCAGGATGGCACTGAGAAAGATGCACAAACACCAGTTAGAAAACAAAATATCAATTAGTTTATCATTCTTTGACAGAAAATGTATTAATAAAGTCATTTTTCCTTTTTTAAATTACTTTTTTATTCAAAAATTCATTCAAATTTCTCCAGAATCTCAGAAATTTGTTCAAAATTGCTTTAAACTTGTCAAAAATTATTTGAAATCTGTTCACAGTGACTCAAAAAATTTTCAAAGCTTTAAAAAAGTGACTGAAAAGTTGTCCAGAATAAGTTAAGAATCATCCAGAATAACTCAAAATGGTCAAAAATAACATAACAAAAACTAGTCCTACATGTTCACAAACATCCTTTAATAATAGCTCTAAAGACTAAAAATAGTCGCGAAAAACCCAATTTTATCCTAAATGACTCAGAAATGTTTAAAAAAATGACTAAAAGATGTTGAAACTTGAAGAGAATGACTCCAACAATGTACAAAATGAGTTATAATTTATCCAAAATCACAAAAATCTGTTCAAAATTGCTTTAAACTTATCAAAAATTACTTGAGATACGTCGACAGTGACTCAAAAAACATCTCTGAAATGACTCAACAATGTTCCACAGTGACTTCAGTCGTCTAGAATAAGTTACAATTCATCCAGAAAAACTCAAAATGATAAAAAATGACAAACACTAGTCCAGCATGTTCACAAACATCATTTAAAAATAGTTCTATAGACTCAAAATTTAATGAGAAAGACCCAGATTTTATCCTAAATGACTCAGAAATGTATTAAAAAATTACTAAAAGATGTCGAACCTTCTAGAGAATGACTCAAAAAATGTAAAAAATTACAATTTGTCCAAAAATAGTTAAAATATATCTAAAATCACTCAAAATTTGTCCAGAATCACAGAAATCTGTTTAAATTTGCTTTAGCATGTTCACAAGCATCATTTAAAAATAGTTCTAAAGACTTCAAATTTAATGAGAAAGACCCAAATTTTATCCTAAATTACTCAGAAATGGTCAAAAATGACGAACTTCGTAAAGAATGAGACCAAAACTGTTCAAGATCATAAAAATTAAATCTGTCAAAAATATTTAACAGACATCATCAGAAATATGCGCAAAACTCAAGACAAAATAAAAACTTCTAAAATCAAATTATTGAACAGATTTTAATGTTTTGTGTTTAAGGCCATTGTGTTCGTGGTCGGAGGAGGAAACTACATCGAGTACCAGAACCTGGTGGATTACACAAAGGTACTGCAGTACTGAAGTAAAAGTACCATTAAGTGGTATTTGTACTACAGTAAATGTACTCAGTTACTTCTTGTTTGTGTGTTTTCAGTCCAAACAGGGAAAGAAGGTCGTTTACGGATGCAGTGAACTTTTCAACGCTGCTCAGTTCATCAAACAGGTCAGACAACTTACCTTTAACCTGCTGCCTCTTACCTGTCCACCATCACCTGTTTATCACCTGTTGTATGTTCTGTTTATCACCTGTTTATCACCTGTTGTATGTTCTGTTTATCACCTGTTGTATGTTCTGTTTATCACCTGTTGTATGTTCTGTTTATCACCTGTTGTATGTTCTGTTTATCACCTGTTTATCACCTGTTTATCACCTGTTTCTGACCCACCTGTCTTGGTTCTCGTCCACAGCTCTCTCAGCTCGGCCAGAAGTGACCTGGACTCTGACCTGTGAATCTTCTCATCTCTGACCTCTTTATTCCACTTTGTTTTTTATCGACTAAACTTCCTGTCTTCTCTGTAACTTCCTGTTTCTTCCTCTCAGCTCTAATAAAACTCTCGACTCACCTTCGTCTCCGTCTCGCTTTATTTACCCACATTTCAGGAACCTAAAGTCCACAGGAACTGTGGAGTTAAGAGCTTCTTTTATCTACTGAACTCCAGTTTTTCTCTTCTGGTTTTGGATTTTAAAAGTTTTCTGGTCGTGTTTTTTTTTTTTTTTTTTTTAAGCAAAGTTTAACTTGTTCCTTTCTCTTCCTGCAGTGTTTCTGTTGCGTTTGTTTCCATACATCAACCAAAACTAAAGTCTGAACTCTGAGATTCATTCCTCATCCAGAAGTTTAACTTCTTCAGCGTAGATCTTCAGTTAAATCCAGTCTGTAACTATTTAGACAGTTTCCACATTTTTGGATTTTAAAAATGAAGAAGTCCAGATATGACTGAAGTGCAGACTTTCAGGTTTAACCATTCAAGCAGAAGTTTCTCTCATTTTTCTTGCACCTCTATGGAAACAAAACAACTGTGAAGAAAGAGACAACAGATTTAAAACTTCTCCAAAGTAACAGAAAATTGTCCAAAATGGCTCAAAACTTATGTCAAAATTGTTAGAAATTTGTTCAAAATGACCATTTTTGAGTAATTTTGGACGTTTTTATTCCAGTTTTGGGTCTTTGCTCTTCAGCTGTGTTTCACCATGCTGACTGTATCTCTAACAACCTGCTCCTCTGTTCACTGTTTCTGAGCCATGCTGCATTTATTTGATTCATCCAGTAGGGTGGAAATATGGAAAATGATTTGAAACTTGTCCAAACTAACATAAAAATCTCAAAATGTCTGAATTTATTCAAAATCTGTCCAAAATTAGGAAAATTTGTCCACATTTATTTAGAAAGCATCCAAGTTTACTCAAATTCTGCTCATAATACCTTCAACATGTCCCCAAAATAAATCAAAATCTGGTCAAATTGACAGATGTTACCAACGGTAGGAAAAAGTTTACTTTCCTCTCCATCTAAAATTGTCCAAAATGATTTGAATCTCTACCAAAATAGCAAACAATGTCCAAACTGACTCAAGAATTGAATTCCAGGGTTTTTTGGGCTTTTTGGTGTAGCTCTTCTAGATCTTGATGGGGTTTTTTTGGTGTCGCTCTTTTGGATCTTAACATCTTTTTAGGTGTCGCTCTTCTGGATCTTGACGTCTTTTTTGGTGTAGCTCTTCTAGATCTTGATAGGGTTTTTTTGGTGTCGCTCTTCTGGATCTTAACATCTTTTTAGGTGTCGCTCTTCTGGATCTTGACGTCTTTTTTGGTGTTGCGCTTCTCGTTAATGGATTGTTTTTAATCATCTGTTTCTCCATGAATTCCTCTGGCGTCTCTCTGGTGTCTTTGTTTTGTCTTCCAGCCTCTATAATTTCCATCGATGCCTCTTTGAGAGTTCTCATGAACAGATGAACTCCTGAAACTAAATCCAGATCTTTGACCTCCTCACGTTGTCCTGGAATAATGAGGAAACACCTGGAAGAAGCTTTTCGTCGCTCAGACGTCTTGTTAGCTCAGGGACCCCGTAAAAACACTTTATGTAATATTTGAGTTAAATCTCCTAAATTAAAGCTGAAAGTCAGCACTTCAGTCACACCAGGGTCACTTCAGTTCAGATGTATTCACAGGAAATTATGAAAACTGTCCAAATACTGAGAGATCTGACTGCAGAAACTGCTGGAAACGACACTAGATATTCAGTTAAATGTACTAATTTCAAGCAAAACGATCTGACTTGATACGTTTTTTTGAAAGTTATCTTCAAAAAACATGGAAACCAAAAAATGTATTGAAAAATGAAGTTAGATTTAAGTTTATGCAGCTTCATATCAGCAATAAAATATCAGAAATTCCAGTAAAAGATGCTTCAGACTGATAGATCAGAGAGAATCAGTCTAATAACTGAGCGAGTTTGGTGGTTATTTAGGTTTTGAAGGTTAAATTCTCATTTTATCAACTTTGACAGAACTTTTTTCATACACTTTGCACTTTTAAAACTTTATGTATTCATTTATTATTTAAATAGTTCAATTTAAGTCTGTGTAGCTTCATATTGGTTATAAAACAAATTAATGTTAAGATGCTTCACAATAGATGATAATAGTGTGCATAATTGAATCTTTTGGTTATTTATCTTTTGAAGGTTAAACTTTAATTTTATCAACTTTTGCAGAACTTTTTTCAGATGCTTTGCACCTTTAAGACATTAAAACTTTGTTATCTGAAGTTTTAGCAGCTCTAATTGTTTTTAAATCTTCATTTATTATTTGAAAAGAGTTAAATTTAAGCTTGAAATTAAAATAATTACGTAAAAGAAGCTTCAGACTGAAGAATCAGTAAGAAATCAAGAAAAACAGTCCATTAACTGACTGAGTTGTTTATTTATGTTTTTATTATCATTTGTTAATTTTGTCAGGAGTTTTTTCAGATGCTCTGCACCTTTAAAATGTTAATTATTTGAGTTTTTTACTGGCTGTAATTGGTTTTAGTGTTATTATTTAAAAAACTGTTACATTTGACGCTGTGTCTGTTCAAAAATCTACATTAGATGCTTCAGACTAGGAGATAATGATCTAAAAAAGTCCAATAACTGAATGAACTTGGTGATTAATTTAGTTTTAATGAGTAAATTTGATGTTTTGGAATGTTTTGGTGGGAAAAACAGAACTAAATAAATGACGACGTATTTTCAATGCAGTAACTACAAACGTTATGATTTGATGTTTTTTAAACTTCTGACACCTTTAATGTGTGTTTATCTGGTTCTAAATGTTTTCTGTTCTTAGTTTCAATGAGACGAACTTATTGAATGAAAACGGGAAAGTTTTGCTGCTTTGTCTCCATGTCTGGTGTTTTTTCTGCAGTAATTAACGGTGTTTTCGCTGCAGTCGGAGGTTTTGGACTCAGCACCGTGTGGTACAGCTCCACGATCGGCCAGAACCACAAACAAAGAGCTCAGGATTATTTCAGCGAGGCATTTTAATCTGCCGCTGTTTGGCTATCTTTGTGAGGACCAGGCTGAGGGCTGGAGGGACGTTGAACGGGCTCAGAACCAGAATCAGAACCGGGATCAACGAAGGTTCTCACAGTGTAACGGAAAATTAAACCCAAATGACTCGTGCCCATGTCAGATTTAGATTTAAATGATCTTTCTTCATACATTTTTACTAAATAATAAAAATAATAAAATTGTCACTGATTTCCAAAAAAATGCAGTTTTGACATGATTCCAGATGCTCAGAAAAAAACTGATAAAAGAGTAAAATAAAGTTAGATTAGAAATATCAGCAAATAAAGACAAAACCTGAAAATACAAAATATTGTCAAATTTTAAACTAATACTAAAATGTAAGGACAAAGAAAATAAAATAACTTTTTTTAAAAAAAATCAAATTAAAAGACAACAGAAAAATACAGTAATAAACTAAGTACATAAAATTAAATTAGGACAACCCCTTAAAAAAATTAAATTTGTGAAAGAAAATGAAAAAAACGACAACACGTAAAAACTTAAATTAACAAAAAAAATACTTAAAAGATAACACTTGAAAATGCATGAAAATAATTGTAAAAGCCATATAAAATTAAACTGAAAGCCAATGCACAAAATTTAACACAAAAAATGCAAGAAAATAATAAAAGCCACATAAAATTAAAAGATTACATAAAAATAAAGGAAAAGAATAAAAAGTATACAACATTTATTTAAAAGTAAGCAAAAGTACAGAAAAATAACTTCATTAATTCACTGTGTTTTATTTGAATAGATTTTGATTAACTTACTTTTAGATCTTATATTTAAATTTATCCAAATAAAGATAAATGTTCACACAAATAAAATTATTTTTATTTGTCGACAGTTTGCTGCCATCCTTTGCCAATTTTTAATAGTTTTACAGGTTTTGTATAAAACCAGTGATTTATAATGACAATTTAAAAGCATAAAAATAGGATTGAGGGATTTAAATATATTTCACAGTTTCACTACAAGCCTTAAAATTTCAAACACTTGAAAGTTTCTGTCGTCGCTGTAATCTGACTGAGAACTGAATATTTATGTATAAATAAATACATAGTAACGTATTGAATAATTAGATATTATCTCTGGTTCTGTGGTGTTTCAGTAAATATACTTAAGTTCCACCACTAATAAGGAGCTAATTAATCCCCATGAGCTCCTCCAGACCAGAACAAAACCAAACAGAAACATCTTGAATACAAATCATTTGTTCCGTTTTACTGAAGGAGAAAGAACCCCGATGGAAACGTGACTGATCCACGACTTCCAGCCTGGACTTGTTCTCAGCGTGAAGCTCCACGTGCTTCTGTTTTATTCTTTCTGCTGCTCGGACCACCCGCCTCACACACAGTTCATCTGAGCTCGGTGTCGCTGACGTCCACTCTGTTCTGTTGACTTATTGACCTCGGAGCTGAAATAATGAGGAGGAGGAGAACCGTCAGGCTTTGGTTTAGTCGTCCACATTTATCTGCTGTGAAGCTCTCAACTGCTTTAAGATGCTGTGAATTCTGGGGAAATTAAGACTTTTATACTTAAGTAAAAACATTTTCAAACTGCTCAGGCCATTTACTCCAGCAAGGATGACATTATGAAGGAAATTGTGCCATTATAACTGAACAATTAACACAATAAAAGAATAAACCTAAAGCTGTGGTTCAGGACTTTAAAATAGACGTTAATGGTGCATTAAAGATAAACGTATAAAGCTGATTTAGATTATGAGCTCCAGATAAATCTATATATTTTAGAGACTAGTGCAGTTTTGTGGTGACAGGTTTGTTCTTCTGTTGCATCGCTAGCATTGAATGGTTTATAGCAGCTTTTAGCCTTAATTAGCTGGATGCTAACTGAGGCTAACGTGCTGTTACTCTGAGAATATGATATTTTCAGATTAACAGCACGTTAGCATAAGTTGCCATTAATTTGCTGCACCTTGTGTCCATTGAATTGTCCATTTAAAATTATTATATTTGCATTATATTATTTTAAGAGCAAATTTTAGACCAGTGTAGCATATTTTTGTGAAACCGTCCCTGAATTTTACACGTCTCCTGCAGCCAACGCTACAAGAACCAACAAAGATATGTTAAAATTGTTTAATGTTCAATAGTTTGAGAATTATCAGCTGAATCTTTCGCTCTACTTGTTTTCACAGAACTTTGTAGAGACTCTCAGCTTGTTGTTTAGCTCTCTGACTGCAGCTTTACTCTTTTATTTCTCTGTCATAGTGCTGTTTTCGCATGTAGCGGTTAACAAACCAGGTATTGATCTCAGCAGCCGGTGGAGACCAAAAACTGAGCAAAAACAGAAGAATGGATTATCATGTCGCTCTGGAACCTAAAACCTGATGACAGCGTGAATACCTGCAGGTTTAACACACATATGAAGGCATGCTAAGCTCTCTTACACCTCCACACTCGGTTTTTCCTCGTGACTGTCAGCAGCTGCCGTCGACGTGGGAGTTCAGTTTTTATCTGGGGTCAGAGGAAGCTTCCAGAAAGCGACGGTAATGATCTTATTCCAGCCTGTTAGAGCCGAACGTCCACCGGAGAACTCGTTAAGAGCTCTTTAAAGCTGCCTTAATGCTGCCGGCGCTCACATTCAATTAAGGTCCGGCCATTAGGTAAAAAGAGGTCTTCTCAGGGTGAGAGCGGATTGACGGAGTGAAGCCTCAGCAGCGCCGCCTTCAGGCTGCAGGCGTCATTACAGCCAGCAGCTGATGATCCTCATTCATCATGTTTCTGCAGTATTTCTGCTTCATTTTACTGTTTAGTGTTTTCCTATTTACTTCAGTACTCTCAGTCACCCAGTGGACATCAGAGGAACTGCAGCTTTATACTTCATCTTTTTGTAGAATTTTTTATCATTTCTATGCTTCTTGTCTTGTGCTCATTTTTTTGGTATTTTGTGGTCGTTTTTTCTTTTGTATTCACTTTTTCAGTTTTTGTGCTCACTTTTCATCTTGCTTCGTCTTTTGTGCAAATGTTTAAAAATCTTTTTGTGCAAATGTTTTACTCTTTTGTGTATTTTTTTGGTCTTTGTGCAAGTTTTTTTTTATTGTTTTGATCACTTTTTTTTTAGCTTTTTCAGTTCATATTTTATGTTTGTCCTCAGATTTTGGCCTTTTGTTTTCATTTTTGCTTGCTTTTTTAAAATCCTTTTTAGGTTAATTTTTTTTCTTTTTCGTCCATTTTTTTATTCTTTTGTGCTCATTTTCTATTTGCTCGCTTTCTATCCTTTTTAAGATCAAGATCAAGTTACTTTATTAATCCTGAGGGAAGCAGTCTGTTGCTCACATCCACACAGACACAGAACAAGGATAAAAGATAGAGTACACATTAAAAAAAAGCAATAAATAAATAATTAATACAACACCGAAATGTGCAAGTTATGAAGACACAGCAGAACAATGCTGAGGACATGTCCAGCGCTCATTAAACAGCCTGATGACCTGCAGGACTACAGAGATGTTCATCCGCTGCTCTGACTAATGGGAGAAGATTGAATTCAGGGGTGGCTCTGATTGTTAGTTTTTTTCTTTTTTTGCTCAGTTTTTCTGTTTGTGATCACTTTTTAGCGCCTTTATTCTTTTGTGCTTATTGTTTTCTTTGTGCGATCATTGTTTGTGTCTCTACACATTGTTTTTCTTGGTTCATGTTTTATGTTTGTCCTCAGCATTTTGTTGTTTTGTTCTCATTTTCTAACTTGATTTGCTCGCTTTATATCCTTTTTACCTTGTTTTTTTTCTTTTTTATGTTCATTTTTGTCCTTTTGTGCTCACTTCTTTGTCTTTTTGTGCTCATTTTATACAGGATACTTGCTGTCAGGTCAGACATTTTGAAAGACAATAAAACTTCCCACGATGCTCCCTGTTCAGTTCACGTTAACGCAGTGTTTCATGAATGTCTTCAGGTCAGGTCAGCTGATATCGTCCATCACAGATCATTGATCCCCGTCTTTTGTCCTGCAGATCTGATTGGCTGCTGTCGTCTCCCTGCTCTGACCTCAGCCGACCATCAGATGTTTTATTTGAAGTTGTAAACACTTGAATCTGTCTTTACAGGACGGAGATAAGATGGAGGTCTGGACAAAGACCCGATTGTTCTAGTTGGACTCCGACTCACATGGATCAGGTGTCTGCAGCTCTTTTACCTGTTGAAAGCTTCGTCTCAGGTGGAAACTGGAGCTCGGTCTTTAAATCAGGTGAAAGTTATTTGGAGCATTTCGTACCAATGGAGGAGGACGACGGTCCAACTGTTTGTAGCCGACTTTTTATGTAAGAAAACTAAACTTTAGTCTGTTTTTCTTTGGAGTCTGAATCATCGTGTTGTGATGATGCAGCTCTGAAAGTTCTCTGCTGTTGCATTCAAGGACATTTGTTACTTGACTGTTGAAAAGTGTTGAATTCATGTAGACGTTGCGTACTTGAGCACATTTTTGCTTTTTCATCCCAAACCCCTAATTTTTCTGTCAGATTTCCTCAGCAAATACTCAAATCAGACTCAGTAAAGCATCTTAATTGCACAAATATGTTGGAAAAAGACGGCTGTTGTGTTCAAACATGCATCAGAATTCCTGTAATTATCAGTTGCACACATACAGTTGTGAGTAAACCCTTAGGTATCACTTGGTTTGAAATCATGTCACCTTTAAATAACTTCTTTATTTCTGAATTAGAGCAAAATATTTCACTGATGAACAATAAAAACAAATCCTTGAAAGTTCAGGCCCCAAAGTACAAACTTAGCAGTAGAGTTTGGTTCTAAAATGGACCTGTGGACTGTGTCTATGTCTGCATCATGGCTGCACAACACCAGAATGTCCAAAATGACTCAAAGTTGGTGTAAAATACCTTAAAATTTATCAAAGCTGATTCAAAATCTGTCCAACACTATTTTAAAATATCGAGAATGACTCAAAGTTGATCCAGAGCAACTCAAAATTTGTCAGAAAGGACAAAAAATTTGTCCCAAATTTCTGAAATTTGCCCAAGTTACTAAAAGTTGTCCCAAACGACCCTAAAAAAAATTGTCCAAAATTAGCCTACATGCATGAGCATGGTTCTAAACTGAGCTGAGAACATTAGAACCTTCTCAGTTCTGGACCTATGGACTGGGTCTATCTATGTCTGCATCATGGCTCCACATGGAAAAGAAAGTTGGGAAAGGATCCAGGAAGTTCAGTGAGCAACTAGAGACCAGTGAAGCACAGAGTCGGCAGTAATCAGGAGGTCTAGAAGGAGTCATAGTTCCACTAATCAGGAGGTCTAGAAGGAGTCATAGTTCCACTAATCAGAGCTCCTAAAATGACTCCACAGACAGTGAACTACTTTCTCCATCCAGCTGTAAAAACAGACATCAGCTGCTTCAGACTTGGTTCAGGGGTTCTCCATGGAAACCAGAGTTAGTGTGAAGCTCAGACAGAGTGAAGGAACCTTCAGAACATCAACCTGTATGGACGGAGGACCAGAACTAAACCTGGTTGCTGCTCAGAACTAAAATTCCAGATGAAAGTTTGCTGAAGAACCTGAGAAGAAGCCCTGATGGATGTTGGAGAACATTCTTTGGTCAGATGAAGATCAATGAGTTCAGATGGAGTCCAGATGTTTGGTGAGAACCTGACCAGGACTACCACAGTGGATGCATAGTCCTGACAGTGAAGAACGGAGGTGGGAGTGTGATGATACGGAGCTGCATGAGAGCAAAAGGTGACAATTCTAGATGCAGCATGAATGTCTGAGGATAAACCAGAATACTGACTGACCAGATGACTTCCTTTCTCACTTTGGAGGTGATTTTTTTCGTCTCTTCTTGTTTTTCAGCTTCAGGCAGCAGCTCGGTGGGAGATCAGTGTCTGGGCACAGATCACATTCCTGCTCTGGACGCCCATCTGATAACAGATTCACAAAGAAGCTGGTCATCTGCTCAGAGTCTCCATTATGAAGCCTGAGCAGGTTACGTAAAGGTAAAAACATTACGTCAGTCCATGAAAACACAGCTAACATCCTTTAAGCTAATAATAACTACAGCTAACTCTCCTCTTGCTGTGGTGGTTCCACTTATTAAACTTGGAGGTGAGATTCTTTTAGCTTCTGCACATCAGCAGAACTTTTTGAAACTAAATTTGTCCCAAAAAATACTGTTTGTTGTTGGTTCATCTCAAGAAAGAGTCGCCTGTCATAGCATACAGTCTATTATTTGTCCGAGTGGTCACCTGAAGTATTGCAACAAAAAAAAATCCAAGAATCCAGGTGAAGGTAATGTTCAGTTGTTTTTTTTTTTATAAAAGCATGAATCCTGGTTCATTTGTATATGCAGTCATGGAAAAACTTATTAGACCATCCTTGTCTTCTTCAATTTCTGGTTCATTTTGATGCCTGGTACAACTAAAGATTTATTACCTGAAGAATACAATGAAGTTGACATAAAATGCAGCTTTTATCTGTCCAACAGCTGACAGGACTCCTGAAAACAAGGTCCAGTTTTTAGTCTTTTTCTTCATGAACGTTGCAGGTTCTGTATTTATAAAACGCTCCCAGAGGGAAGAAAAGGGAGTTGAATTTTTGCAGAACAAAAACCAAAAGCTGGAAAATTCAACAGCAGCAACTTTTTCCAGAAACAGAGTTTGAACTAGAAATTCTCTCTGTTTCTACTGTGTGCGCTCATGAATCCACTTTAACTCCTGCAGGTGATCATCTGAGGTTCATCTGTGTTGTGGAGGACACAGAATATTCTAAAGAGCGACTGTTTCTAATAACGGCGACTCGTTCTGGTCCTCTGGGTGCAGGAAGCAGCCGGATGAATCCACGCTGCTCTGAAATAACAGACGTCTGCTTTCCTTACACAACAGCTGCAGGAAAACTGTGAGATGCTGCTGATCCTGAGACCTGGTTAGACTGAAGCTTCCACCAGAATCAGAACAAGTTCTGATTATCAGCAGAACCTGAACCTGAACTGGACTCACATTTGCTTTGATTTGTTTGGCCTGAACTTCTCGTCTACGTTCTTCAGCTAAATTCCTCCTCAGACTTCTTCGCCCTTCTCATCTTACCATCGGCATGCTGGGAGTCGGCCAGGCTGAATTCCTGCTCTGTTACCTGCAACAGGTGACAACAGGCTCCGCCCACGACTCTACAATAACCAGAGCCAACAGACAAAACTTCAATGTTGATTATTTTATTCTCGTTTTGGGCCTCAATCTTTAACATGAATCATGATCAGGATTTATTTCATCAACGTTTCAGAGAAAATGAACTCCAGAACAAAGCGGATTTTCTCTCCGCTCCAAAAATCTGCTTTGTTCTGGAGTTAATTTTCCACATTCTAAGTTAAACGACCCTCCACTACCCGAGCTGCAACAGTTAACCAATTATCTCATTAATCTACGACTGTCCTGAGTGATTTTTGAAGCATAAAAAGTTTATATTCCGGATTGCAGCTTCTTAAATCTGAATATTTCAGATAATACATTGAATCTGAAGGCATCACATTGGGATATGTGAAAATACAAACACCGTTTTTCACTGTTTTTACATATTGCACAGGAGAAAATTAATAAAAACAATTGTCATATGAAACAGTAGTAAACCAGCTGATCGTTTTGTCAAAACTGTTTTAAAAACGCTCATCAAAATTTAAAAAATTGCGTTCAGATATGTAGTCAATTATTAAATTAAAATCAGAACCCAAAGGTTTTTGACTTGATGTTTTAGTGTGTAACAGTAAAGCAGTATTAAGTAGGGCTGGGACTTTAACCCGTTAATTTTGATGATTTAACTGCAGCGAAAATAATGCGTTAAAAATAACGTAATTGCCCCCTCCTCAGTTCCCTCATTTCTGGTAACTCTGATGAACACTCCAGCCCAGTAGGTGGCGGTAATGAACCTAAAGTCTGTTTGTAGCCATGAAGAAGAAGCACAGGAAGTACTGAGTGAAGTCAGGCTCTGGTGAACAGTGAAGGAAGACCAGATTGAGCTTGTTGGACAGAAAGTTTCCTTTTAAAAATCTTCCCGATGGCAGCTTGGATAAAAGCCTGGTTGTGAGCAAATTGTACAACAGAGTTTTCTGATCACTGCATCACTTCAAGCCGACGGTATCACCTCAATGTAAAACATGTTGCTGTTAGCACCAGAGCTAACGCTAGCTACGAGTCATGCTAACGGCTAACGGTGTAGTCATCCCATAATAGAGCACTTTTCTAGACAGAGCTTGAGTTTACAGAAAGTCTTCAAATGTTGAATAAAATCGCTACAATTGCACTTAGATTTGCAGTAATCTGTGAATGTAGCAGACAGATGAAAAATGCAGATAAATAGAAATGAAACATTTTTGTGGTTTAAGTTTTTACTCCGTCGAGGCTCTGCCTCCTTGGAGGAGGAAGAACCTAAACAACAAAAATATCTCTTTAAATAACTTCATTATAAAATTTTTGTTGATAAAAAAAATTACATAAATAAGTATTGATATTCCTATAAAAAGAACCATCAAAATTCCACCATTTATCAGACCCAGAAAAGATGAAAACAGAATGAATCTGTGGATTTTCAACTTTCTGAAGCTCCTTGAACTACTTGTGCTGATTTTATGTGCCATAAAGTGGAAAAAACAACTAAATTCAGGCTTTAAGTCATCAAAATCACTTTTTTCCCATATGTCCCATTTTCCTTTTTTAAATAAGTTTTAAATTATAAACACGTATATGTCTATTCATTGATTCAACTGTCAACCACAATTTTATTTGAATTGAAAAACTTCACTTATTGTCTCAAATATTGCTATTTGACAACACTGCAATTAATTGTGATTAATTAATTACAAAGCATGTAATTAATTAGATTAATTTTTTTCAGCGCGTCCCACCACTAGTATTAAGTTTAACAAGAGCAATAGGAAGCAGTAATATAAGTCAAACCAGCAGTGAATGTAATCAATCAAGTGTAAATCACAAAAAGTAATAGAAATATTTTCAGTGCGTAGAAATGTAATTTTAGCATCTATAATGTGAATATTTTCTGGTTTCTTTCCTCTATGACACTAAACTGAAGATCTTTGGACAAAACAAGACATTTGAGGAAACTGATCCACATTTTAGACTAAACAGCTGATTGAATAATCCAGAAAACATTCAACAATAAAGATAATTATTCATTAAAGTCCTCGTCTAGAAAAGCTGCAATAACAAAAAATTAAAATATGTTAGTCATTTTGAAAATTTAAATATTTACTGGAGACGACAAGAGACTGAGAGGAAAATCAAAGTTACTGGATGAATAAATAAAGTCAGCATGGCTCAGAAACAGTGAACAGAGGAGCAGGTAGTTGGAGATCCATCCAGCATGGAGGAACATCTACTGATGATGAACAGAGACTCAATACTGGACTAAAAACGTCCAACATTCTCCTAATTGTCTATAATAACAGAAATTAAATGGTTAATCTTTTGGGGTTTTTTTGCTTTCTGGCTGTATCTTTAATGTTCCAGATTAATTCTGATGCTGTAAATGTTGATTCAACTTTACTGTAGATGTGATGTTGGACGTTTACTGACTTTGTTTACATGTTTACTGAACATTTTAGTGAAAAAAAAATGACATTTTATGATGAGTTTCCTGAGAAAAACAACTGATGTGAACTAATACTGGTTATTAATCTGATGAATAGTTTTGTTTTTCTTCTCCTCTGGTTGTATTTTATGTGTTTCTGGTTTTATTCAGATCATTTCTTGTGAATCTGTGACTCACATGTTGGTTAAACTTCATTTTAAACTCAGAACTGCAAGTTTTCACTTCTTTTTTCTCTTTCAGGTCGACCAGAAGCTCCTCCCACCCTGTGATGTCACCACTGTAAGGTGTGTGTGTGTGTGTGTGTGTGTGTGTGTGTGTGTGTGTGTGTGTGTGTGTGTGTGTGTGTGTGTGTGTGTGTGTGTGTGTGTGTGTGTGTGTGAGAGCTTATTTAAAGGGCTGCCTCTCTCTCTCTCCGGGCGTTCGACACCAGCTCAGCATCAGCTGCTTCTTCTTCCAGGACTAAAAACTGAAGCGTTTCCTCGGTAACTGGGCGGTTAGTACGACGGTAAGTAACCAGCTGGTAAAAATCACTAACCAACTGCTGCTCTGATGGCTTTAGAAGGTTTAAACCTGCTTTAAATGTTGTTTACTGATGAAGGTTAACCAGTTTGCTAAGTTCACCTTCATCCTGCTAACTAGTGCACTAACTAGTAGTTGAACATGTTCACTGTTTACTGCTTCACTTTATTGACAGTTATTTGTTTTACCGCCTGATTAACAGTTTTAGTGAGTGAGGGATTTACTAGTTGACTAAACTAGTCAGCTCAGTCTTTGTTTAATGGATCTTTTTAACTAGTTCCTGTTTGGTTTATCCACTAGTTGACAGTTTCTAGCTGGTTTACTAATAAATCTTTACTAGTTAACCTGTTTATGCTGTTTTCACTGTTTACTGACTGTTTTTTTTGGACTGATTTCTGGATTTATAACTAGTTTACTGAGTCTCTGCTGATCATTTTAACTAGTTACTGTCTGGTTTGCTCATTTACTGACCATTTTTAACTGGTTTACCAGTCGGTCTCTACCAGTCTTGACTGACTGGTTTCCCTGCTGGTTAAGGGATTTGCTGGCTGGTTGGGTAACTGGTTTAGAGTTTATTAACTGACTGATCTTTTTAACTAGTTCTTACCTGGTTTAGCTGATTAACCAACCAGCCTTGACTAGTAGACTGGTCCTGTTTTACTGTTTACTGGCTGGTTTGGTTTTGGGTAACTGGTTTAAAGACTGTCTAACTTATTTTCACTAGTTCTTGCCTATTTTACCAACTAACTGACCATCTAGAGCTAGTTTACTGGTTCATCTTAACTAATTTATAGACTCGTTTGCCTGTCGGTTGAGTGATCTGCTGGTTCTACTTGGGGAATTAGTTTAAAACTTTGGTGACTTGTTTTGAACTGTTTATTTTTATATTGTGGTTTTTAACAAATTTACTAAAAAGTTGACTGGTTTATTTACTGGCCAGTAATTGGTCGACTGGTTTAACTATTTCCTTTAAGTTTATTGATAGCTTTAATAACGTTTGACTTCACCAGTCCACTCAGTCTTGGCTGGTTTCTTGTTTGCCATCTAATTAACTGGTCTGATGACTCTCTATTGTCTAAGTTACCTGTTGGTTAGATTAGTCTTTTCGTTCTTTACTAGTTGGTTGATTTGATCTAAATGCTTGTTCATTTCCTGACTAATTGAAATGCTGAACTAGTTGTGTTTTTTTCTTTAACTAGTGTTTTGACTGGTTGCTGAATGGTTAACTCGCTGACTTGTTAAACTCTGATCAGGTAACTGGTTAACTTCCTTGTTTAGTTACAGTTTGTTTTAATTTTATTCTTGGTTGTTGACTGTTTTGTTGTTTAGACTAGTTGCGTACGGTCTGTTTTTATCCAGACTGGTTGACTGGTTTAAATGTGATTGACTGGCAGTTTATGGGTAACTAGTTTACTGCATTTAATAGTGATTTATTTAATCTACTCCTTCTTAAGTGACTCACCATGTTTAGCTGTGAAAAGCCTGGTTAACCAACGGACAGGTAGTTGGGTTATTAGTTAGTTTTGCAAACTTACAGGTTACAAACTAATGTTTAACTTTCTGGTGGTTGTATAATGAATATAAATGTTGTTAAACTTCGTGACTGGTGGTAGTTTACATCTTACTCATTTATGCAGTGATTTACTGACTAGTTTACCAATAAACTGACTGGTTTACTGACTGGTAACTAGTTTACTGTCCTGGCTATTTATTTTTTGTATGTCATTTCCATTTTTTATGTTTACTGTATAGTTTAAAGTATCATATATATAACCAGTTAACAGACTGCCATTCTTTACTAGTTAACTGCCTTGTTTAGATGTTTGCTGCACAGACTGACTGTTTTTAGTGGTAAACTAGTTTAAATATTATTTTCTAATTGACCTTCTCCTTTACTTGGTGTTCTGGCTGGTTTATCTGTTGATTATTTGTGTCTCAGTCTTTGCTTGTTGGCTGAAATTATTGTATTTTTGCTACCTAATTACCTGGTTCATGAATTCCATTGTCTTCTCAGTCTTTAGTAGCTGGTCTAGATGTTAACTGACTGGTTTATTTCTGGATCATGTTTCTAAGTAATTTAAATACTGTTGTCTCTCTGATTGGAATACTGGCTTCATAAAGTTAAATCCTCAGTCTGGTGTCTCAATATTCTCACAATAAAAGCAGATTTTATTTGTTTCAGGAGCAGAAATGTCTCAACGGTGCGTCCTCCTGCCTCTGACGGGTAAATTATAAACTCTACTCTGGTTTCACGTCTTTCTTTCTTTTTTTCTCTTTAACAAGTTCACATTATTTTGTTGTTTTTTGTTCTTCAGGCGTTTTCTTCCTGATCTCCTCAGTGTTTGGCTCAACATCAGGTGAGTCATGGAAGAAAGTTTCCTTCCTACAAACCTAAAACCACAGATGATGCTGTATAAATACAGACAACAGAGACCAAAGTCACCTTTAGGACTGAAACCGTCGCTAAGAGCGCCACCTGGGGGCTGAACTGTGAGTTACAGGTTAAAACAACATTCAATTCTTCAATGTGATGAAGAAGAAATCTCTCATTTATCATCATTTAACCCTCCTGTTTCCTCATTTACGGGCACCAAAAAATATTGTTTCCTTGTCTGAAAAAAATCCAAAAATTCAGCAAAAAAATCCCCCAAATTTCTAAAAATTTGCAAAACCTTTAGGAAGAAAATTCCAATAATTCCTTAAAAATTTCCCTTAAAAGTTTTATTTTTAAAAAATCTCCCAAATTTTGCAAGGAAATTCTTGTAAATATTTTCAAAAAATGAGTAAAAATCTTCCAAAAAAATCGTAAAAATATCTAAAGTGATTCTATTTATATCAGTAAAACTTCTAATATTTTCTTCAAGAACATTCACATAAAAATCAACCAAAATCCAGTGAAATTCGCTGGATTTTGAAAGGGGAGATTGAAAAGGGGGATTTTTCAAATGCACCAGTGATAGATAGTTTCCTCCTCTGTCCTCAGCACAGATTCACTTTAACACCAGTAATTTAAGATAAATTTCACAGTTTCACAGCTAAATGACATAAAAAAAGACAATTGTTAATCAAACTTCAAGAAATGAGACTTTATAAATCTTATTACACAGAATCCAAAAATCAAAATGTGTTAATTTAACAGTTAATATGAAGCTCACCTGGGAGGAAACGAAGGTGGAGAATCAAAGTTAGCCTGAAATAAACCAGAACTCAGCATAAATTTAGTCCAGAAAGTAAAAGAAAAGCAGTAAAAATGATACGAACAGCAGCCAGAAAAATAAAATCCCATAGCAATCAGATTGTTAAAGAATTCAGCATCTTAAAAATAAATCGATTTACTGCCATAATTACAGGAAAATCCTCAGAAAAGCTCCAAACTTGAACCACATTTCCTCTCTGACAGTAAAAACTGAGCTGGTCGATCAGTCAATGACCTAAATCCATTTATTTTAACACTGATTGATACTATTTTGTGTCGTGGCAGCAGACAGATTCATGTTGTTTTGGAGGAAGAGAAGCTGAATAATGAAACAGGATTGTGTCATAAATCAGAAGAACAGATCCAGACTTTGAAGTGGAACTAAAACCTCTCAGAGCGACTAGATTCTCTTCTGTTGGATCCTAAAATGTGAGTCGAAGTGATGGAAGCAGAAGATGATTCTGTTTGTTATTCTGCTGATTCAGTGAAAGCTCATCCATCAGTCGCTGCTGGATTCAGTTCATCAAACACACGGAGCTGCTGATGACAGCGTTACCGTGGCAACGAGGCTGTTTGTCCTCAGTTTTAATGGTTTTTACTTCCTTAAATGTCTAAAATATCAAAACAAGATTATTACGAATGACCATAATTTCATCTGTTGTTTTGTTTTTTCAATTTTCCCTTTTCTTTTAATTATATTGTCATGTATTATCCTTATATTTTTGAGTTTCTTTAATCTTTCTGTACCGTCTTTGACCTTCATCAATTCTGGAGTTATTTCATCTTTTACTTTAAAACTATTTTTTAAAATTTAATTATGAATATATATTAATTAGAATTTATTTTTTAAATTTATTTCATTTCTGTTTCTTTATTTTTAGATTTTTTTCCTTTTGTTAATTTTGCATTCTATGCTTTTTTATAATCATTTTATAAAATCCTTTTTAGCGATATTGGTTTTTATGTTGTTAATAAAATACTTCTTAAAAATATTTAATTATTCTTAGAATATAGTTGTTGTTATGTGGTATTTTATTTTTACTGTATTTTTAAATTATTTTTATTAGTTTTTCTTGTAGTAACTTATGTTTGCTTTGTCATTTTCCTTTTATTTTATTTGTCTTTTTGTTAAAATTTTATCAATTTGGTCTAATTTTTGTTCATTTTCTCTATTTATATATTTTAAATAATTTATAAATATGCTATAAAACTTTTTTATATTATTATTACTTGTTTTAATTTTTAATATATTTTCTTTAATTAATTACTGTGTTTTTAATGTGAATCGTTTTAGTTATGTTTCTTCCTTTTATTTTTATTTTACCACAGATTGGCGTTTTTTTAAATGTAATGATTTTTTAAATATATTTTTGTATATTTTTTTCTATTGACTGAGATAGTTATTAAGAGCATGAGATTATTTTGCCGCTTTATTCAGCCAGTTAATTGTATGGCCACATATAATAATAACGGGTACTTTTACTCTAAGTACAGTTTCATGTTGCGTTTTTTTTATTTTCCAGTTCCTCGCCCGATCTCCTGCGCTACCCGGGGAGCCGACCTTCCTCAGGACGTCGTCGTGGTTTTATGTCCTCCAGATTGTTCTCAGTGGAGAACGTCGGTGTTCGGGACGGGAATCTACGCCGCCGTGTCCTCCGTCTGTGGAGCTGCAGTTCACAGGTAGCAAATTCTATTATTATTATTGTTGTTAATTATAATGATAATAAATTTTCACAATGTTGCCACTGCCGACTCTTCCTGCTGACGACTGACGTTACGGTGAGCGTATTGCGTCACTTCCTGTTGTAGCGCTGTGTTGTCTTCTGTGTCTGTTGTAGCTTATCCACTCCATCTAATTTGATATTCACTAAATCTGTGTGTATAGGTAATATTTGAATCATAACATACACTCGTTTTCTTCTAGCACCTTCTCAGTACTTAATTCTGAGTTAATCTGTTATCTCTGTCCGCTAGCCTAGCACTTAGCAGCTAGCATGGCTTCTCCCTCTTCCTCTCCTTCTCTTTCCTGCTCAGTGTGTCACATGTTTATTTACTTCTCTGCCTCCTTTAGTGATAACGATGCCTGTAATAACTGCAGTCTCTTTGTAGCTTTGGAAGCGAGGCTCTCTGAATTGGAAGCGCGGCTCCGCACCATGGAAAACACCCCGCTAGCTGTTAGCTAGGCCCCCTTAGCCGATGCGGACCGCAATAGCATAGCTGCTAGTGTAGCTTCTGCTAATGTAGCTTCTGCTAGCCGTCCTCTAGCAGCTCCCGAGCAGCCGGGAAGTCAGGGTAGCTGGGTGACAGTTCGTAGGAAACGTAGTCCTAAACTCAAGCCTGCTGTCCCTGCACACCACAAACCATTTCACGTTTCTAATCATTTTTCCCCACTCAACGACACACCCGCTGAGAAACCAACTCTGATCATTAGCAGCTCCATAGTCAGAAACGTGAAGCTAGCGACACCAGCGACCATAGTAAAATGCCTCCCAGGGGCCAGAGCGGGCGACATAGAAGCAAATTTGAAACTGCTGGCTAAAGATAATCGTAAATACAGTAAGACTGTTATTCATGTCGGCGGTAATGACACCCGGTTACGCCAATCGGAGGTCACTAAAGTTAGTGTGGCATCAGTGTGTAACTTTGCTAAAACCATGTCGGACTCCGTAGTTTTCTCTGGACCCCTGCCAGATCTGACCAGCGACGATATGTTTAGCTGCTGGTCGTCTACGTGGTGTACTGCAAACGACGTTGGCTTTATAGACAATTGGAGCTCTTTCTGGGGAAAACCTGGTCTGATTAGGAGAGACGGCATCCATCCCACTTTGGCTGGTGCAGCTCTCATTTCTAGAAATATGGCTGATTTTATTAGAACTCCTAAAGCATGACAACCCAGAGTTCAGACCAGGATGCAGAGTTGTAGTCTTCCACACCTCTCTGCAGTTTCCTCTCAGCTGTCACCCTCCAGTAATTCAGTTAGCTTTACTGAGACTGTGTCTGTCCCCCGACCAACAAAATTCAATAAATTAAACAATTCAAAAATAAACAAAAGACATAGTAACCATAAAAATCTAATAAAAATGAATACCACTATTTCAACTGAGCAAAGAAACAGGACAATTAAATGTGGTCTGTTAAATATTAGATCTCTCTCGTCTAAATCTCTGTTAGTAAATGATTTGATAACTGATCACCAGATTGATTTGTTCTGTTTGACTGAAACCTGGTTGCAGCAGGAAGAATATGTTAGTCTAAATGAATCAACTCCTACTAGTCATACTAACTGTCATGTTCCTCCAATCACAGGCCGAGGAGGAGGAGTGGCAGCAATTTACCTCTCTAGCTTAAAAATGAACCAGAGACCTACACCTAGTTACAGTTCATTTGAAAATCTTACTCTCAGTCTCTCTCATCCAGATTTAAAAGCCCAGAAACCAGTTTTATTTGTTGTTGTATATCGTCCTCCTGCTCCTAACTCTGAGTTTTTATCTCAATTCTCAGACTTTTTATCTGATTTAGTGCTCAGCTCAGATAAAGTCATTATTGTGGGTGACTTTAACATTCATGTTGACGTGGACAGTGACAGCCTTACGACTGCTTTTAATTCACTATTAGACTCAACTGGGTTTTCTCAACATGTAAATAAACCAACTCATAGTTGTAATCACACCCTTGACCTCGTTCTGACTTATGGCATAGATATCAAACAGTTAAAAGTATTTCCCCGGAACCCTCTCCTTTCTGACCATTTTATGATAACATTTCAATTTACAACAACAGATTGTATAGGAGTTAAGAATAAATATCATTACAGTAGATGTCTGTCTGACAATTCGGTGACTAAATTTAAGGACATAATACCCTCTCTATTTAGTTCAGCACCACTTACTGATATAATGGAAGGGAAATATTATAATTTTACCCCCACAGAAGTGGATTATATTGTTAATAATGCTGCAGCCTCACTGTGTACAACACTTGATAGTGTTGCACCTGTAAAAAAGAAAGTTCTATCTCAGAGAGGACCTGCTCCTTGGTATAATTCCCAGCTGTGGACTTTAAAGCAGGCGTCCTGAAAGCTGGAAAGGAAGTGGTATTCCACTAATTTAGAGGAAGTTTATGTAGCTTGGAAAAATAGTCTAGTAATTTATAAAAAAGCTCTTGGTAATGCCAGGACAACATATTATTCATCTTTAATAGAGGAAAACAAGAACAACCCCAGGTTTCTCTTCAGCACTGTAGCCAGGCTGACAAAGAGTCAGAGTTCTGTTGAACCTTGTATTCCTTTAGCTTTGAGCAGTAACGACTTCATGAGCTTCTTTACAAATAAAATTATTACGATTAGAGAAACAATTAATCTGGCCCTTCCTACAAATGTCACAGATGTATCATGGAGTACAGATGCTACTCTACTATTTATTCAATTTTTCCATTTATTTATTTTAAAATATCTTTTAATATATTTTTTATTTTGTTAATTTTATTTATCTTTATTTCTCTTGTCATTTTCCTTAATTTTAATTTGTTTAGAATTCTCTCCTCATATAACTTAAATCAATCTAATTATCATTTACTTCTCTTTTCTATTTATTCTGTTTATATGTGTAAGCTGTGTGAAATATATTATTTATAATACATATTTTAATGTTTTGCTTCATTTTTGTTATTTACTAAAAGTATCTTTGTTCTATCGTTTTTCTTTGTTTTGGCCGGTTGTTTCTCTGTTCTGGTGGATTTAAACCCAGTTTTTACACCTGCTGGTTCAGATTCTGTCTATAATAATCTAGTTTATAATATTAATAATAATCTAGTCAGTACTTTGTCGGGCGGCTGCAGAGTTTCTGGTGTCGGTTTTCAGACACGTGGATCTGAAGGGGTTCTGCTATTGAGACGTGACACGATAATGAGCTGCTGACCCTCAACAAAACACCAACAGAACAGAATGAAGGAATGTGCAGGAATGAAGGATTAAAGCTCTCAACCCTGACTGACCTCCTGCTTCCTCTGCAGGGGCCTCCAGGGGCCCGACTGGAAAACCTCCGTTAATCCTCCACAGATAGCAGCTCTGACAGCTCCAGTGTTTGTCTCTGTTCTGTTCAGGAGGAGCTCCAGGTTCTCATGTTATTATTATTAATATTAATTTGGTGTATCTGTGTCGGGTCCTTCAGGGGGGTTCTGGGGAAGTCCGGCGGTCCCGTTAAGGTCCACAAGCTCCACGGTCGACACAACTACCAGAGCTCCTACGCTCACGGCGTCCACTCCCAGGCCCTGTCCCACTGGACCGCCTCCTTCAGCCTCACCAGTAGGTGGCACCGATTAAACTCATCCATCGGTTTGTTATTGATCAGCTGACTTTAATGTTAGACGCTTGTTTTAATCGTTTGGTTTTACTGCAGATTGGGACGTACGGGTATTAATCATTGACATTGATTATTGATTAACAGTTTAACTTTAACAGACTTCTGCTAATGTGTTTTTCTGTTATTTTTAGCTCAGACAGCTAATTACACAGCCACAGTCATAGAATGATGCTAACTGCACAGCTAAAGTTACATAGAATAAAGCTAGCTACACAACTGTCATAGACAGATGCTAACTACACAGCTAAAGTCGAAGAATAAAGCTAACTACACAACTAATGTCATAGACAGATGCTAACTACACAGCTAAAGTCGAAGGATAACGCTAGCTATACAACTAATGTCATAGACAGATGCTAACTACACAGCTAAAGTCGAAGAATAACGCTAGCTATACAACTAAATGTCATAGACAGATGCTAACTACACAACTAAAGTCGAAGAATAAGGCTAGCTGCACAACTAATGACATAGACAGATGCTAACTACACAGCTAAAGTCGAAGAATAAAGCTAACTACACAACTAATGACATAGACAGATGCTAACTACACAGCTAAAGTCGAAGAATAAAGCTAACTACACAACTAAAGTTGTAGACAGATGCTAACTACACAAGTAAAGTCGTAGACAGATGCTAACTACACAGCTAAAGTCGAAGAATAAAGCTAACTACACAACTAAAGTTGTAGACAGATGCTAACTACACAAGTAAAGTCGTAGACAGATGCTAACTACATAGCTAAAGTCGAAGAGTAAAGCTAACTACACAACTAAAGTTGTAGACAGATGCTAACTACGCAGCTAAAGACAAACTCATGCTTAATATACAACTAAAGTCACAGGAAAAAGCTAAATACACAGGTAAAGACCACAAAAGATAGCTAACTAAACAGCTAAAGTTATAGAAATATGCTAACTTAACAGCTAAAGTTAGACTGTGTAATTGAGTAAAATCTAGCTTCTCAGATAGCCACAGCTAGTTATTTTTCCATACAATAAAATGAAATCTGTCCATCACGGTGATTAAATAATAATAATTAAAAAAAAAACAAAAAAAAACTCTAAAGCTTGTTAGCTTGGCAGATCCCAGCTCACATTTTTTGATGATATTGATTTCAGTGTAAATATTAATAGCACAAGTTGGCAATGAAACACAGAAACAGTTGATTTCTGAATGTATTCAACTTAGATAATGTAATTTCAGATTCTAATGATTCTGTTCTTGACTTTATCTGCTCCCAGAACCAGTAAACGTTCCACTGGAGCTGACCAGTGAAACCAGTACGACAGCTCTACCAGCAGTACAACCAGGTAACCGATCCACACCGGCGTTTACTAAAACTAACACATAGTCACTGTTTTATTTATATAATTATATATATGTTATATATAGACACTATTTTCAGCTGTTCCCTGTTGTGTGTTGTTTCAGCAAAGAACCCGCTGAAGAAACCGTCAGTGAAAAAAGCTCTGCCAGGTGGAAATAAAGGTACAAACTTGACAAAATGGCTGAAATTTTCAAATATATAGTCTAATTTCCTGAAAATGTTGAAAATCTGAATTATCTCAGTTCATTTTATCATCCTTAGGTATTTATTATGAATAGAATAGAATTATTATTAATTATTATTATTAGATTATTAATCCCAGAGTGGAAATGTGGTTGTTACAGCAGAAAGAATGCAGTTCCTACCACCATAAATACACATAAATAAGCAAAATGTGCAGAAAATAACAATAAACAATAAGAAAAACATAAAATGCAAAATGTCCTCTGTAAAGAATGTACATATGTTAAAGTTTTTTATGTGTAATAAAGACATGTGCAATTAGCAATTAGAGAACCAGATAAATGAAACAGATGCTGCCAGACAGATTAGTTTTTCCACTAAATAAATAAGTTGTTCCAATCTGAATTTGTAACAACACTGTGCCAGTAATCTTTTATCAATATGTTTCTTGTATTTCTGTGATTACTACAGTAAATGTTGTGTTTATTTGTGCAGACTGCCAGATGGACATCGGCATGGTGATCGACGGCAGCAACAACATCGGCCAGCGAAGGTTCAACCTGCAAAAGAACTTTGTGGCCAAACTGGCGGCCATGTTGAGAGTCGGACCGACCGGACCTCATGTTGGACTGATCCAGGCCAGGTTGGACCATTAGTCCTGTTTAATTACCTGTTGTTACCTTGTCCGTCTGTCCGTCCGTCCATCCATCCATCCGTCTGTCCGTCTGTCTGTCTGTCTGCAACATTCCTCTAAAACAGAATAATGGATTTAGATGAAATTTCCAGGGAAGGTCAGAAATGACACAAGGACCAAGCGATTAGATTTTGGCAGTGATGCGGCTTATAGTCTGGATCCACAGATTTGTTAAAGATTTCTGTGTAAAGATTTCTGTGTCATTGCAAGATAGCGGCACAGCATCACCATAACTATGACAACAAGTGAACACTACGTCCGCTGCCTGCGGAGTACTGCTCTTTCTGAGTACTTTTCTAATTTCATTTACAATTATTCTCTTCAAAGTCACTGTTTCAGTCTAGTAGTCCTTCAGGCAGAATCACAGAGAAAAAGAAGCTTTTCTTTGGCGGCAGCACATTGGTCTGATTAAAACTACTGAGTGGCAGCAAAGTTTGAATCATTTTTATTATGAGTTAATAACTAATCATCAGCTGAGCAAAGTACTTTTTGATTCTCTGATAAAACTACAGACATATGATTTTGCTACATGAATTTCTTCATATTGTTGATACTTTCTTACTGAGCTGGTATCTTTAGTGTGTGAGGTCTGGTTGGAGGTCATTAAGCGTCACACTAATCTTTGTCATGGTGCCTATTGATAGCTAAACTCCCACAATGCTCTCTGCTTGCCAATATGGTTTCAATAGCTGCAAAGAAACAATAAAAACGTTTTAGTTTTCATTTTATTTCCGATGGAGTCTGCACTGTTTTATTTTGGCCTAGATTGTCTTCCCATCACAGCCATCTGTGCTTGTTTTCCTGCACTTGACTGTCAGTTTTCATGCTGTTAAATGAAGCTGTCAATCTGCCAAAATTAGTAAAAAATAAGCATCTCTGGAGAGCTTCATTGAAAAGAGTAAGAAATAGTAAATGCATATTTAGCAATAAAAAATAATCATATTCGTTTAGGAGACTTTTAAAATAATGATAAAGTTATTATTTGTTATGTGTGCAATGAGCAGTCAGTAGAAAACTGGTTTGAAACCATTCATGGTGCCAAAAAGATAGGAAACCGCTGATCTACAGTATTAAAGTAAGAGGCTCCACCTGGTGGAACAACCAGGTGCTACACTGATCTACATTTACCAACATGCACCACCTTCACATCTGCCTTAGATTAGTTTTAGTCAGTTAAATGTATCTCAGTGATTAATTGATTTCCTGATAATCATTACACCCCTGGTCTTTACAAACATCACAGATAAAGTGATCTACATACTTATGTGTGTTTGTTTTATGTGTTTTCAGTGATTCTCCCAGAACAGAGTTCCTTCTGACAAACTACACTCAGCCTAAAGAGCTGCTGTTTGCTATCAAGGAGTTAACTTACCTGGGAGGCGACACCAACACAGGTAACACACACACACACACACACACACACACACACACACACACACACACACACACACACACACACACACACACACACACACACATATGATTATAAATATATGGAATCACTTTAGATATTTTTAGGATTTTTTTTGAAGATTTTTACTCATTTTTTGAAAATATTTACAAGAATTTTCTTTCCAAATTTGGGGTATTTTTTTTAAAAATAAAACTTTCAAGGGAAACATTTAAGGAATTATTGGAATTTTCTTCCTGAAGGTTTTTGCAAATTTTTATAAATTTGAGGAATTTTTTGCTGAATTTTTTGCTTTTTTTCAGACAAGGAAACAATATTTTTTGGTGCCCGTAAATGAGGACAGCAGGAGGATTAAAATCAGTTTCAGCTTCTTTCTTTACAGAAACTGAGGCTGAATTAATCACCATCAGATGAAACTAAATGAATGGTTTGAACCCGTGTCCACCTGTGCAGGTAAGGCCATCATGCACACGGCTGAGAACTTCTTCAGCCAGGAGAACGGGGCCAGACGGGGCCATCCTCGGGTCATGATGGTTCTGGTGGACGGCTGGCCCTCAGACGATCTGGAGCAGGCGGCCCTGCTGGCCAGAGAGAGCGGCATCAATGTCTTCCTGGTTTCTGTGGCCAAACCATCGGCCGAGGAGCTGGGAATGGTGAGGGACAAGGACTTCATTAAGAAGGTGAGAAGAAGAAACGCTGAATAAACATTCACAGGTGGGATTGTTGAAGTAAAAAACTCTCTAGATGTTTGGATTCGTTGGGTTTTAATCAGTCAGATACGTTTAACTAAGAAATTTTGTTTTCCTGACTTAATATTAGTTTGTTTTTAAAATCCTTAATTCCCAGTGGGGCCTGATGGTGGCGTTGTTGTCTGCAATGTTTTCAGTGACCTTTATCATCTTCTTCTCCTGCAGGCGGTTTGTAAAGACAACGGCTTCTTCAGTTATTCCATCCCCAGCTGGTTCAGTACAACCAAACATGTCCGACCTCTGGCCCAGAGACTCTGTGCCCTGGACAGCCTCCTCTGCAGTAAGACACATTACACCTGTCTAACACCTACATACACCTGTCTAACACCTGGAACACACCTGTCTAACACCTACATACACCTGTCTAACACCTACATACACCTGTCTAACACCTGGAACACACCTGCACCTGTCTAACACTTGGAACTTGCCTGTCTAACACCAAATATGACGATCTGTGTCCCAAGACAAACACCTCTATGTATTTAAATTAATTCATATTAATTAATAATATTAACAATATCTAAAGATATGCCAATATTTACAAATAGAATAATTTACAGTACAAGACAAAACATATATCATATTGTTGTATTTCAATGATTTTCCCAATTATTTAAAACACAAATATCAAAATATAAATTTTTAGTTATTTGGATTTTTTTAAGTTATGTTTTAAATTACTATTCTATTTTTAATACAATTTCATGAGCTTAATGAGCTTAACCATTACAATATGACCAAAGAACACTACCAATAATCCAATATTATTACTGCAATATTTATCAGTATTTAATAATGATTATTAACTACAACAATGGTTAATGACACCTATATTTATACTTAAATGTGACAATTTATGACCCAAGAAAAATGTAGAAATATTTTTTTCTATCAAATGTTAAGTAAAGCAGCTTTATGTAGCATTGAGACATGGAGCAGAAGAGTTCAACTAAATAAAGTTAGAAAATCACTTAAATTAATGTATTTCTTAAACATCATGTTTCGCTAGCAGATGCTTTCAGATTATTTTAGTATTTTATTAATTAAATCTGCTTTCTATAGGTGTATTCCTGCTCTACTTACCATCTGACTTGTGTTTCAGGTAAAACCTGCTACAACTCCGTGAACATCGGGTTCCTCATCGACGGCTCCTCCAGCGTTGGAGACGCGAACTTCCGGCTGGTTCTGGATTTCTTGGCTGAAATCACCAGAGGCTTCGAGATCTCAGACATTGGAGCTCGAATTGGTGAGCGTCACAGCGTCCGATCGATTGATCGATAGATGTATTGATCGTCTGTCTGACTGATTGAGTGTGTTGGTTTCTGCAGGTGCCGTCCAGTTCACCTATGACCAGCGGCTGGAGTTCGGTCTGTTTGACTATTCCAACAAGGAGGAGGCCATCAATGCCCTGAGGAGGATCCCCTACATGGCCGGAGGGACGTCAACGGGATCCGCCATCAGCTTCGCCACCCAGAAACTGTTCCGGTAAAACGGTCTTCATCCAAACAAACTCCAGAACAACAGTAATAATGTAGGCCTTACAGAGACAGTCGGGTAGCAGGAAGAGTGTTTGTGATGGTGTAGAAGTCCTGATTTACAAAAACTCAGCAGCAGTTTAAGGGTTTTTCAGGTTCAGTCTTCAGAGTTTCACTTCTTAAAGAGTTAAAAGATAAATCTAAAGGAGTCATGAGATGAAGAACGGGGGAAGAAGTTTTCATTTATAGAAGTCAGAGTTGTTTAAATATGGCCAGATGTAGACAGAAGAGTTTTAACTTTGTTGTGTCGATGGTCTGTTTAGTATTAAACACAAGACAGACAGTAGAAGTAAAAATGCAGCAGCTTTTATTGAACAGAACTCAGGAATTCATTTTCAGTGGACATATTTCTATGGTTTTATTGCAAATAGTGACTTTATTTTACAGAGCGACAAAGAGGACACTCAGGAAGACAGTAATACAACAGAGAGTCAGTTGGACCAAACAGAAGGAAGGAGATGCAAAATACTGAATTTCAGTATAGACAAACACAAAAACATCACATAGAAGCAGGTCTAGAAAATGGATTTTAAGAAGTGATTGAAAAGAAAACAGATTCAGCAGCTTCGTCTCCACAGGTTGGTCACTACGAGGCCAAATGGTTGTCATGGTTACAGAACATAATCCAAATGTCCAATCTCAAAAATCATTCCAGACATAAAAAAAAATTCTCATTGTTTCCTTCCAACTTCTTTACAGTAAACGTCATGCACACTGCACTAAAGCATGCTGATGTCATTAAAAGTTCCTCCAATAACATGAAATATTGAACCTAGAAACAAGAATGTGTAAACAAATCAATAATACAATAAATGATAACGTGAGAGTTTACAGGTCGGTTTGTTTTCACTGAATCAGTAGATAACCAATCACAGGACACAAAGGTCACTCTGCAGCTCCTTAATCTTCAATCTTCACATGATCTAAAGCTGTCAGGTAAAATTTACTGCCTGATTTAAAGTTCAGCTGTTTTTTTCTCTGACAGACAAGCGGGACGAGGACGGAACTTCCTGATCCTGGTGACCGACGGCCAATCATATGACGACGTCGCAGGACCAGCGATGGCTGCTAAGAGACAAGGTGACATTAATTAGACAACAAACATGACTCGACTACATTAAATTGAAAAAGAAACTCATAGTTTAACATGCCGTCCAAAATGTGACAAAAATGTCATACTTTAGTATGTTGTCCGAAAATTGAAAAAAACGTCATAGCTTAGTATGTCGTCCAAAATGTCACAAAAATGTCATAGTTTAGTATGTCGTCTAAAATTGGACAAAAGCATCGTAGTTTACTATGTCGTCCAAAATGTCACAAAAATGTCATAGTTTAGTATGTCGTCCAAAATGTCACAAGAACCTCTTAGTTTAGTATGTCGTCCAAAATGTCACAAAAACCTCTTAGTTTAGGTGTCGTCCAACATGTCACAAAAACGTCTTAGTTTAGTATGTCGTCCAAAATGTCACAAAAAACTCTTAGTTTAGTATGTCGTCCAAAATGTCACAAAAACATCATATTTTAGGATGTCGTCCAACATGTCACAAAAACGTCTTAGTTTAGTATGTCGTCTAAAATTGGACCAAAACATCGTAGTTTAGTATGTCGTCCAAAATGTCACAAAAACCTCTTAGTTTAGTATGTCGTCCAAAATGTCACAAAAACCTCTTAGTTTAGTCTGTCGTCCAAAATTGGACAAAACGTCATAGTTTAGTATGTCGTCCAAAATGTCACAAAAACGTCTTAGTTTAGTATGTCGTCTAAAATTGGACAAAAACATCGTAGTTTAGTATGTCGTCCAAAATATCACAAAAACCTCATAGTTTAGTATGTCGTCCAAAATGTCACAAAAACGTCATAGTTTAGTATGTCGTCTAAAATTGGACAAAAGCATCGTAGTTTAGTATGTCGTCCAAAATGTCACAAAAACGTCATAGTTTAGTATGTCGTCCAAAATGTCACAAAAACGTCATAGTTTAGTATGTCGTCCAAAATTGGACAAAACGTCATAGTTTAGTATGTCGTCCAAAATGTCACAAAAACGTCTTAGTTTAGTATGTCGTCTAAAATTGGACAAAAACATCGTAGTTTAGTATGTCGTCCAAAATGTCACAAAAACCTCTTAGTTTAGTATGTCGTCCAAAATGTCACAAAAACGTCATAGTTTAGTATGTCGTCCAAAATGTCACAAAAACGTCATAGTTTAGTATGTCGTCCAAAATGTCACAAAAACGTCATAGTTTAGTATGTCGTCTAAAATTGGACAAAAGCATCGTAGTTTAGTATGTCGTCCAAAATGTCACAAAAACGTCATAGTTTAGTATGTCGTCCAAAATGTCACAAAAACGTCATAGTTTAGTATGTCGTCTAAAATTGGACAAAAGCATCGTAGTTTAGTATGTCGTCTAAAATTGGACCAAAACATCGTAGTTTAGTATGTCGTCCAAAATGTCACAAAAACGTCACAGTTTAGTATGTCGTCCAAAATGTCACAAAAACGTCATAGTTTAGTATGTCGTCCAAAATGTCACAAAAACGTCATAGTTTAGTATGTCGTCTAAAATTGGACAAAAGCATCATAGTTTAGTATGTCGTCCAAAATGTCACAAAAATGTCATAGTTTAGTATGTCGTCCAAAATGTCACAAAAACGTCTTAGTTTAGTATGTCGTCCAAAATGTCACAAAAACCTCTTAGTTTAGTATGTCGTCCAAAATGTCACAAAAACGTCTTAGTTTAGTATGTCGTCCAAAATGTCACAAAAAACTCTTAGTTTAGTATGTCGTCCAAAATGTCACAAAAACATCATATTTTAGGATGTCGTCCAAAATGTCACAAAAACGTCTTAGTTTAGTATGTCGTCTAAAATTGGACCAAAACATCGTAGTTTAGTATGTCGTCCAAAATGTCACAAAAACCTCTTAGTTTAGTATGTCGTCCAAAATGTCACAAAAACCTCTTAGTTTAGTCTGTCGTCCAAAATTGGACAAAACGTCATAGTTTAGTATGTCGTCCAAAATGTCACAAAAACGTCTTAGTTTAGTATGTCGTCTAAAATTGGACAAAAACATCGTAGTTTAGTATGTCGTCCAAAATGTCACAAAAACGTCATGGTTTAGTATGTCGTCCAAAATGTCACAAAAACGTCATAGTTTAGTATGTCGTCTAAAATTGGACAAAAGCATCGTAGTTTAGTATGTCGTCTAAAATTGGACCAAAACATCGTAGTTTAGTATGTCGTCCAAAATGTCACAAAAACCTCTTAGTTTAGTATGTCGTCCAAAATGTCACAAAAACGTCACAGTTTAGTATGTCGTCCAAAATGTCACAAAAACGTCATAGTTTAGTATGTCGTCCAAAATGTCACAAAAACGTCATAGTTTAGTATGTCGTCTAAAATTGGACAAAAGCATCGTAGTTTAGTATGTCGTCCAAAATGTCACAAAAACGTATGTCGTCCAAAATGTCACAAAAACGTCATAGTTTAGTATGTCGTCTAAAATTGGACAAAAGCATCGTAGTTTAGTATGTCGTCTAAAATTGGACCAAAACATCGTAGTTTAGTATGTCGTCCAAAATGTCACAAAAACGTCATAGTTTAGTATGTCGTCCAAAATGTCACAAAAACGTCACAGTTTAGTATGTCGTCCAAAATGTCACAAAAACGTCATAGTTTAGTATGTCATCCAAAATGTCACAAAAACGTCATAGTTTAGTATGTCGTCTAAAATTGGACAAAAGCATCGTAGTTTAGTATGTCGTCCAAAATGTCACAAAAACGTCATAGTTTAGGATGTCTTCCAAAATGTCACAAAAACGTCTTAGTTTAGTATGTCGTCTAAAATTGGACAAAAATGTCATAGTTTAGTATGTCGTCCAAAATGTCACAAAAACGTCATAGTTTAGGATGTCGTCCAAAATGTCACAAAATCGTCATAGTTTAGTATGTCGTCCAAAATGTCACAAAAACGTCTTAATTTAGTATGTCGCCTGAAATTGGACAAAAACATCATAGTTTAGTATGTCGTCCAAAATTGGTCTAAAACATCACAGTTTAGCATGTCGTCCAAAATGCCACAAAAATGTCTTAGTTTAGTCTGTCGTCCAAAATTTCAGAAAAACATCATAGTTTAGTATGTCGTCCAAAATGTCACAAAAACGTCATAGTTTAGTATGTCGTCCAAAATGTCACAAAAACTTCATAGTTTAGTATGTCGTCCAAAATGCCACAAAAACGTCTTAGTTTAGTCTGTCGTCCAAAATTGGACAAAAATGTCATAGTTTAGTATGTCGTCCAAAATGTCACAAAAACCTCTTAGTTTAGGATGTTGTCCAAAATGTCACAAAAACGTCTTAGTTTAGTATGTTGCCCAAAATGTCACAAAAACCTCTTAGTTTGGTATGTCGTCCAAAATGTCACAAAAACATCATATTTTAGTATGTCGTCCAAAATGTCACAAAAACATCATATTTTAGTATGTCGTCCAAAATGTCACAAAAACATCGTAGTTTAGTATGTCGTCCAAAATGTCACAAAAACGTCATTGTTTAGGATGTCGTCCAAAATGTCACAAAAACGTCTTAGTTTAGTATGTCGTCTAAAATTGGACAAAAACATCGTAGTTTAGTATGTCGTCCAAAATGTCACAAAAACTTCTTAGTTTAGTATGTCGTCCAAAATGTCACAAAAACCTCTTAGTTTAGTATGTCGTCCAAAATGTCACAAAAACCTCTTAGTTTAAGATGTCGTCCCAAATGTCATAAAAACGTCTTAGTTTAGTATGTCGTCCAAAATGTCACAAAAACCTCTTAGTTTAGTATGTCGTCTAAAATTGGACCAAAACATCGTAGTTTAGTGTGTCGTCCAAAATGTCACAAAAACCTCTTAGTTTAGTATGTCGTCCAAAATGTCACAAAAACGTCATAGTTTAGTATGTCGTCCAAAATGTCACAAAAACGTCTTAGTTTAGTATGTCGTCTAAAATTGGACAAAAGCATCGTAGTTTAGTATGTCGTCCAAAATGTCACAAAAACGTCATAGTTTAGTATGTCATCCAAAATGTCTCAAAAACGTCTTAGTTTAGTATGTCGTCTAAAATTGGACAAAAACATCGTAGTTTAGTATGTCGTCCAAAATGTCACAAAAACTTCTTAGTTTAGTATGTCGTCCAAAATGTCACAAAAACCTCTTAGTTTAGTATGTCGTCCAGAATGTCACAAAAACCTCTTAGTTTAGGATGTCGTCCAAAATGTCATAAAAACGTCTTAGTTTAGTATGTCGTCCAAAATGTCACAAAAACGTCTTAGTTTAGTATGTCGTCCAAAATGTCACAAAATCATCATATTTTAGGATGTCGTCCAAAATGTCACAAAAACGTCTTAGTTTAGTATGTCGTCTAAAATTGGACCAAAACATCGTAGTTTAGTGTGTCGTCCAAAATGTCACAAAAACCTCTTAGTGTAGTATGTCGTCCAAAATGTCACAAAAACGTCAGTTTAGTATGTCGTCCACAATTGGACAAAAACGTCATAGTTTAGTATGTCGTCCAACATGGGACAAAAACGTCAGAGTTTAATATGTCGTCCAAAATTGGACTAAAACGTCATAGTTTAGTATGTCGTCCAAAATGTCACAAAAACGTCTTAGTTTAGTATGTCGTCCAAAATGTCACAAAAACGTCAGTTTAGTATGTCGTCCAAAATGTCACAAAAATGTCATAGTTTAGTATGTCGTCCAAAATGTCACAAAAGCATCGTAGTTTAGTATGTCGTCCAAAATGTCACAAAAATGTCATAGTTTAGTATGTCGTCCAAAATGTCACAAAAACGTCATAGTTTAGGATGTCGTCCAAAATATCACAAAAATGTCATAGTTTAGTATGTCGTCCAAAATGTCACAAAAGCATCGTAGTTTAGTATGTCGTCCAAAATGTCACAAAAATGTCATAGTTTAGTATGTCGTCCAAAATGTCACAAAAACGTCATAGTTTAGGATGTCGTCCAAAATGTCACAAAAACGTCATAGTTTAGTATGTCATCCAAAATGTCTCAAAAACGTCTTAATTTAGTATGTCGTCTGAAATTGGACAAAAACATCATAGTTTAGTATGTCGTCCAAAATTGGTCTAAAACATCATAGTTTAGCATGTCGTCCAAAATGCCACAAAAAAGTCTTAGTTTCGTCTGTCGTCCAAAATTGGACAAAAATGTCATAGTTCAGTATGTCGTCCAAAATGTCACAAAAACCTCTTTGTTTAGGATGTCGTCCAAAATGTCACAAAAACATCTTAGTTTAGTATGTCGCCCAAAATGTCACAAAAACCTCTTAGTTTAGTATGTCGTCCAAAATGTCACAAAAACGTCATAGTTTAGTATGTCGTCCAAAATGTCACAAAAATGTCATAGTTTAGTATGTCGTCTAAAATTGGACAAAAGCATCATAGTTTAGTATGTCATCCAAAATGTCTCAAAAACGTCTTAGTTTAGTATGTCGTATGAAATTGGACAAAAACATCATAGTTTAGCATGTCGTCCAAAATTGGTCTAAAACATCATAGTTTAGCATGTCGTCCAAAATGCCACAAAAACGTCTTAGTTTAGTCTGTCGTCCAAAATTGGACAAAAATGTCATAGTTTAGTATGTCGTCCAAAATGTCACAAAAACCTCTTAGTTTAGGATGTCGTCCAAAATGTCACAAAAACGTCTTAGTTTAGTATGTCATCCAAAATGTCTCAAAAACGTCTTAGTTTAGTATGTCGTCTAAAATTGGACAAAAACATCGTAGTTTAGTATGTCGTCCAAAATGTCACAAAAACTTCTTCGTTTAGTATGTCGTCCAAAATGTCACAAAAACCTGTTAGTTTAGTATGTCGTCCAAAATGTCACAAAAACCTCTTAGTTTAGGATGTCGTCCAAAATGTCATAAAAACGTCTTAGTTTAGTATGTCGTCCAAAATGTCACAAAAACGTCTTAGTTTAGTATGTCGTCCAAAATGTCACAAAATCATCATATTTTAGGATGTCGTCCAAAATGTCACAAAAACGTCTTAGTTTAGTATGTCGTCTAAAATTGGACCAAAACATCGTAGTTTAGTGTGTCGTCCAAAATGTCACAAAAACGTCTTAGTTTAGTATGTCGTCCAAAATGTCACAAAAACGTCTTAGTTTAGTATGTCGTCCAAAATGTCACAAAAACGTCAGTTTAGTATGCCGTCCAAAATGTCACAAAAATGTCATAGTGTAGTATGTCGTCCAAAATGTCACAAAAATGTCATAGTTTAGTATGTCGTCCAAAATGTCACAAAAACGTCATAGTTTAGGATGTCGTCCAAAATATCACAAAAACGTCATAGTTTAGTATGTCGTCCAAAATGTCACAAAAACGTCATAGTTTAGTATGTCATCCAAAATGTCTCAAAAACGTCTTAATTTAGTATGTCGTCTGAAATTGGACAAAAACATCATAGTTTAGTATGTCGTCCAAAATTGGTCTAAAACATCATAGTTTAGCATGTCGTCCAAAATGCCACAAAAAAGTCTTAGTTTCGTCTGTCGTCCAAAATTGGACAAAAATGTCATAGTTCAGTATGTCGTCCAAAATGTCACAAAAACCTCTTTGTTTAGGATGTCGTCCAAAATGTCACAAAAACATCTTAGTTTAGTATGTCGCCCAAAATGTCACAAAAACCTCTTAGTTTAGTATGTCGTCCAAAATGTCACAAAAACGTCATAGTTTAGGATGTCGTCCAAAATGTCACAAAAACGTCATAGTTTAGTATGTCGTCTAAAATTGGACAAAAGCATCATAGTTTAGTATGTCATCCAAAATGTCTCAAAAACGTCTTAGTTTAGTATGTCGTATGAAATTGGACAAAAACATCATAGTTTAGCATGTCGTCCAAAATTGGTCTAAAACATCATAGTTTAGCATGTCGTCCAAAATGCCACAAAAACGTCTTAGTTTAGTCTGTCGTCCAAAATTGGACAAAAATGTCATAGTTTAGTATGTCGTCCAAAATGTCACAAAAACCTCTTAGTTTAGGATGTCGTCCAAAATGTCACAAAAACGTCTTAGTTTAGTATGTCGCCCAAAATGTCACAAAAATCTCTTAGTTTAGTATGTCGTCCAAAATGTCACAAAAACATCATATTTTAGGATGTCGTCCAAAATGTCACAAAAACATCTTAGTTTAGTATGTCGTCTAAAATTGGACAAAAATGTCATACTTTAGTATGTCGTCCAAAATGTCAGAAAAACCTCTTAGTTTAGGATGTCGTCCAAAATGTCACAAAAACGTCTTAGTTTAGTATGTCGCCCAAAATGTCACAAAAACCTCTTAGTTTAGTATGCCGTCCAAAATGTCACAAAAACATCATATTGTAGTATGTCGTCCAAAATGTCACAAAAACATCTTAGTTTAGTATGTCGTCTAAAATTGGACAAAAGCATCGTCGTTTAGTATGTCGTCCAAAATGTCACAAAAGCGTCATAGTTTAGGATGTCGTCCAAAATGTCACAAAAACTTCTTAGTTTAGTATGTCGTCCAAAATGTCACAAAAACCTCTTAGTTTAGTATGTCGTCCAAAATGTCACAAAAACCTCTTAGTTTAGGATGTCGTCCAAAATGTCATAAAAACATCATATTTTAGTATGTCGTCCAAAATGTCACAAAAACATCTTAGTTTAGTATGTCGTCTAAAATTGGACAAAAATGTCATAGTTTAGTATGTCGTCCAAAATGTCAGAAAAACCTCTTAGTTTAGGATGTCGTCCAAAATGTCACAAAAACGTCTTAGTTTAGTATGTCGCCCAAAATGTCACAAAAACCTCTTAGTTTAGTATGCCGTCCAAAATGTCACAAAAACATCATATTGTAGTATGTAGTCCAAAATGTCACAAAAACATCTTAGTTTAGTATGTCGTCTAAAATTGGACAAAAGCATCGTAGTTTAGTATGTCGTCCAAAATGTCACAAAAGCGTCATAGTTTAGGATGTCGTCCAAAATGTCACAAAAACTTCTTAGTTTAGTATGTCGTCCAAAATGTCACAAAAACCTCTTAGTTTAGTATGTCGTCCAAAATGTCACAAAAACCTCTTAGTTTAGGATGTCGTCCAAAATGTCATAAAAATGTCTTAGTTTAGTATGTCGTCCAAAATGTCACAAAAACCTCTTAGTTTAGTATGTCGTCCAAAATGTCACAAAAACATCATATTTTAGGATGTCGTCCAAAATGTCACAAAAACGTCTTAGTTTAGTATGTCGTCCAAAATTGGACAAAAATGTCATAGTTTAGTATGTCGTCCAAAATGTCACAAAAACCTCTTAGTTTAGGATGTCGTCCAAAATGTCACAAAAACGTCTTAGTTTAGTATGTCGCCCAAAATGTCACAAAAATCTCTTAGTTTAGTATGTCGTCCAAAATGTCACAAAAACATCATATTTTAGTATGTCGCCCAAAATGTCACAAAAATCTCTTAGTTTAGTATGTCGTCCAAAATGTCACAAAAACATCATATTTTAGTATGTCGTCCAAAATGTCACAAAAACATCTTAGTTTAGTATGTCGTCTAAAATTGGACAAAAATGTCATAGTTTAGTATGTCGTCCAAAATGTCAGAAAAACCTCTTAGTTTAGGATGTCGTCCAAAATGTCACAAAAACGTCTTAGTTTAGTATGTCGCCCAAAATGTCAGAAAAACCTCTTAGTTTAGTATGTCGTCCAAAATGTCACAAAAACATCATATTGTAGTATGTCGTCCAAAATGTCACAAAAACATCTTAGTTTAGTATGTCGTCTAAAATTGGACAAAAGCATCGTAGTTTAGTATGTCGTCCAAAATGTCACAAAAGCGTCATAGTTTAGGATGTCGTCCAAAATGTCACAAAAACTTCTTAGTTTAGTATGTCGTCCAAAATGTCACAAAAACCTCTTAGTTTAGTATGTCGTCCAAAATGTCACAAAAACCTCTTAGTTTAGGATGTCGTCCAAAATGTCATAAAAACGTCTTAGTTTAGTATGTCGTCCAAAATGTCACAAAAACATCATATTTTAGGATGTCGTCCAAAATGTCACAAAAACGTCTTAGTTTAGTATGTCGTCTAAAATTGGACCAAAACATCGTAGTTTAGTGTGTCGTCCAAAATGTCACAAAAACCTCTTAGTTTAGTATGTCGTCCAAAATGTCACAAAAACGTCATAGTTTAGTATGTCGTCCAAAATGTCACAAAAACGTCTTAGTTTAGTATGTCGTCTAAAATTGGACCAAAACATCGTAGTTTAGTATGTCGTCCAAAATGTCACAAAAACCTCTTAGTTTAGTATGTCGTCCAAAATGTCACAAAAACGTCATAGTTTAGTATGTCGTCCAAAATGTCACAAAAACGTCATAGTTTAGTATGTCGTCCAAAATGTCACAAAAACGTCATAGTTTAGTATGTCGTCCAAAATGTCACAAAAACGTCATAGTTTAGTATGTCGTCCAAAATGTCACAAAAACGTCATAGTTTAGTATGTCGTCCAAAATGTCACAAAAACTTCTTAGTTTAGTATGTCGTCCAAAATGTCACAAAAACCTCTTAGTTTAGTAAGTCGTCCAAAATGTCACAAAAACGTCTTAGTTTAGAATGTCGTCCAAAATGTCACAAAAACGTCTTAATTTAGTATGTTGTCTAAAATTGGACCAAAACATCGTAGTTTAGTATGTCGTCCAAAATGTCACAAAAACGTCATAGTTTAGTATGTCGTCCAAAATGTCACAAAAACGTCATAGTTTAGTATGTCGTCCAAAATGTCACAAAAACGTCATAGTTTAGTATGTCGTCCAAAATGTCACAAAAACGTCTTAGTTTAGTATGTCGTCCAAAATGTCACAAAAACGTCATAGTTTAGTATGTCATCCAAAATGTCTCAAAAACGTCTTAATTTAGTATGTCGTCTGAAATTGGACAAAAACATCATAGTTTAGTATGTCGTCCAAAATTGGTCTAAAACATCATAGTTTAGCATGTCGTCCAAAATGCCACAAAAACGTCTTAGTTTAGTCTGTCGTCCAAAATTGGACAAAAATGTCATAGTTTAGTATGTCGTCCAAAATGTCACAAAAACCTCTTAGTTTAGTATGTCGTCCAAAATGTCACAAAAACGTCATCTTTTAGTATGTCGTCTAAAATTGGACCAAAACATCGTAGTTTAGTATGTCGTCCAAAATGTCACAAAAACATCATATTTTAGGATGTCGTCCAAAATGTCACAAAAACGTCTTAGTTTAGTATGTCGTCTAAAATTTGACCAAAACATCGTAGTTTAGTATGTCGTCCAAAATGTCACAAAAACCTTAGTTTAGTATGTCGTCCAAAATATCACAAAAACGTCTTAGTTTAGTATGTCGTCTAAAATTGGACAAAAACATCGTAGTTTAGTATGTCGTCCAAAATGTCCCAAAAACTTCTTAGTTTAGTATGTCGTCCAAAATGTCACAAAAACCTCTTAGTTTAGTATGTCGTCCAAAATGTCACAAAAACGTCTTTATTTAGTATGTTGTCTAAAATTGGACCAAAACATCCTAGTTTAGTAAGTCGTCCAAAATGTCACAAAAACGTCTTAGTTTAGTATGTAGTCCAAAATGTCACAAAAATGTCTTAGTTTAGAATGTCGTCCAAAATGTCACAAAAACGTCTTAATTTAGTATGTTGTCTAAAATTGGACCAAAACATCGTAGTTTAGTATGTCGTCCAAAATGTCACAAAAACGTCTTAGTTTAGTATGTCGTCCAAAATGTCACAAAAACGTCTTAGTTTAGTATGTCGTCCAAAATGTCACAAAAACGTCTTAATTTAGTATGTTGTCTAAAATTGGACCAAAACATCGTAGTTTAGTATGTCGTCCAAAATGTCACAAAAACGTCTTAGTTTAGTATGTCGTCCAAAATGTCACAAAAACGTCTTAGTTTAGTATGTCGTCCAAAATGTCACAAAAACGTCTTAGTTTAGTATGTTGTCTAAAATTGGACCAAAACATCGTAGTTTAGTATGTCGTCCAAAATGTCACAAAAACCTCTTTGTTTAGTAAGTCGTCCAAAATGTCACAAAAACCTCTTAGTTTCGTATGTCGTCCAAAATGTCACAAAAACGTCTTAATTTAGTATCTTGTCTAAAATTGGACCAAAACATCGTAGTTTAGTATGTCGTCCAAAATGTCACAAAAACGTCTTAGTTTAGTATGTCGTCCAAAATGTCACAAAAACCTCTTAGTTTCGTAAGTCGTCCAAAATGTCACAAAAACCTCTTAGTTTAGTAAGTCGTCCAAAATGTCACAAAAACGTCTTAGTTTAGTATGTCGTCCAAAATGTCACAAAAACCTCTTAGTTTCGTAAGTCGTCCAAAATGTCACAAAAACCTCTTAGTTTAGTATGTCGTCCAAAATGTCACAAAAACGTCTTAGTTTAGTATGTCGTCCAAAATGTCACAAAAACGTCTTAGTTTAGTATGTCGTCCAAAATGTCACAAAAACGTCTTAATTTAGTATGTTGTCTAAAATTGGACCAAAACATCGTAGTTTAGTATGTCGTCCAAAATGTCACAAAAACGTCTTAGTTTAGTATGTCGTCCAAAATGTCACAAAAACGTCAAAGTTTAGTATGTCGTCCAAAATGTCACAAAAACGTCTTAGTTTAGTATGTCGTCCAAAATGTCACAAAAACGTCTTAGTTTAGTATGTCCTCCAAAATGTCACAAAAACGTCTTAATTTAGTATGTTGTCTAAAATTGGACCAAAACATCGTAGTTTAGTATGTCGTCCAAAATGTCACAAAAACCTCTTAGTTTAGTAAGTCGTCCAAAATGTCACAAAAACGTCTTAGTTTAGTATGTCGTCCAAAATGTCACAAAAACCTCTTAGTTTCGTAAGTCGTCCAAAATGTCACAAAAACCTCTTAGTTTAGTAAGTCGTCCAAAATGGCACAAAAACGTCTTAGTTTAGTATGTCGTCCAAAATGTCACAAAAACGTCTTAATTTAGTATGTTGTCTGAAATTGGACCAAAACATCGTAGTTTAGTATGTCGTCCAAAATGTCACAAAAACCTCTTAGTTTAGTAAGTCGTCCAAAATGTCACAAAAACGTCTTAGTTTAGTATGTCGTCCAAAATGTCACAAAAACCTCTTAGTTTCGTAAGTCGTCCAAAATGTCACAAAAACCTCTTAGTTTAGTATGTCGTCCAAAATGTCACAAAAACGTCTTAATTTAGTATGTTGTCTAAAATTGGACCAAAACATCGTAGTTTAGTATGTCGTCCAAAATGTCACAAAAACGTCTTAGTTTAGTATGTCGTCCAAAATGTCACAAAAACGTCTTAATTTAGTATGTTGTCTAAAATTGGACCAAAACATCGTAGTTTAGTATGTCGTCCAAAATGTCACAAAAACGTCTTAGTTTAGTATGTCGTCCAAAATGTCACAAAAACGTCATAGTTTAGTATGTCGTCCAAAATGTCACAAAAACGTCTTAATTTAGTATGTTGTCTAAAATTGGACCAAAACATCGTAGTTTAGTATGTCGTCCAAAATGTCACAAAAACCTCTTAGTTTAGTAAGTCGTTCAAAATGTCACAAAAACGTCTATGTTTAGTATGTCGTCCAAAATGTCACAAAAACCTCTTAGTTTAGTAAGTCGTCCAAAATGTCACAAAAACGTCTTAGTTTAGTATGTCGTCCAAAATGTCACAAAAACCTCTTAGTTTCGTAAGTCGTCCAAAATGTCACAAAAACCTCTTAGTTTAGTAAGTCGTCCAAAATGTCACAAAAACGTCTTAGTTTAGTATGTCGTCCAAAATGTCACAAAAACGTCAAAGTTTAGTATGTCGTCCAAAATGTCACAAAAACGTCTTAGTTTAGTATGTCGTCCAAAATGTCACAAAAACGTCTTAGTTTAGTATGTCGTCCAAAATGTCACAAAAACGTCTTAATTTAGTATGTCGTCCAAAATGTCACAAAAACGTCTTAGTTTAGTATGTCGTCCAAAATGTCACAAAAACGTCTTAGTTTAGTATGTCGTCCAAAATGTCACAAAAACGTCTTAGTTTAGTATGTCGTCCAAAATGTCACAAAAACGTCTTAGTTTAGTATGTCGTCCAAAATGTCACAAAAACGTCTTAGTTTAGTATGTCGTCCAAAATGTCACAAAAACGTCTTAATTTAGTATGTTGTCTAAAATTGGACCAAAACATCGTAGTTTAGTATGTCGTCCAAAATGTCACAAAAACCTCTTAGTTTCGTAAGTCGTCCAAAATGTCACAAAAACCTCTTAGTTTAGTATGTCGTCCAAAATGTCACAAAAACGTCTTAATTTAGTATGTTGTCTAAAATTGGACCAAAACATCGTAGTTTAGTATGTCGTCCAAAATGTCACAAAAACGTCTTAGTTTAGTATGTCGTCCAAAATGTCACAAAAACGTCTTAGTTTAGTATGTCGTCCAAAATGTCACAAAAACGTCTTAGTTTAGTATGTCGTCCAAAATGTACAAAAACATCGTAGTTTAGTAAGTCGTCCAAAATGTCACAAAAACGTCTTAGTTTAGTATGTCGTCCAAAATGTCACAAAAACGTCAAAGTTTAGTATGTCATCCAAAATTGGACAAAAACGTCGTAGTTTAGTATGTGGTCCAAAATTGGACAAAAACGTCGTAGTTTATTTTAATTGTCCAAAATAAACTACGACGTCGTAGTTTATTTTAATTGTCCAAAATAAACTACGACGTCGTAGTTTATTTTAATTGTCCAAAATAAACTACGACGTCGTAGTTTATTTTAATTGTCCAAAATAAACTACGACGTCGTAGTTTATTTTAATTGTCCAAAATAAAATAAACTACGACGTCGTAGTTTATTTTAATTGTCCAAAATAAAATAAACTACGACGTCGTAGTTTATTTTAATTGTCCAAAATAAAATAAACTACGACGTCGTAGTTTATTTTAATTGTCGAAAAATAAAATAAACTACGACGTCGTAGTTTATTTTAATTGTGAAAAATAAAATAAACTACGACGTCGTAGTTTATTTTAATTGTGAAAAATAAAATAAACTACGACGTCGTAGTTTATTTTATTGTCCAAAATAAAATAAACTACGACGTCGTAGTTTATTTTATTTGTCACAATTAAAATAAACTACGACGTCGTAGTTTATTTTATTTTTCACAATAAAATAAACTACGACGTCGTAGTTTATTTTATTGTCCAAAATAAAATAAACTACGACGTCGTAGTTTATTTTATTGTCCAAAGTAAAATAAACTACGACGTCGTAGTTTATTTTATTTGTCCAAAATAAAATAAACTACGACGTCGTAGTTTATTTTATTTTGTCACAATAAAATAAACTACGACGTCGTAGTTTATTTTATTGTGCAAAATAAAATAAACTACGACGTCGTAGTTTATTTATTGTACAATAAAATAAACTACGACGTCGTAGTTTATTTTATTGTCAAATAAAATAAACTACGACGTCGTAGTTTATTTTAATTGTCCAAAATAAAATAAACTACGACGTCGTAGTTTATTTTAATTGTCCAAAATAAACTACGACGTCGTAGTTTATTTTATTTTGGACAACAATAAAATAAACTACGACGTCGTAGTTTATTTTAATTGTGAAAAATAAAATAAACTACGACGTCGTAGTTTATTTTAATTGTGAAAAATAAAATAAACTACGACGTCGTAGTTTATTTTAATTGTGAAAAATAAAATAAACTACGACGTCGTAGTTTATTTTGGACAATTAAAACAAACTACGACGTCGTAGTTTATTCTGGACAATAAAATAAACTACGACGTCGTAGTTTATTTTAATTGTCCAAAATAAACTACGACGTCGTAGTTTGTTTTAATTGTCCAAAATAAACTACGACGTTTTTGTGACATTTTGGACCACAAAATAAACTACGACGTTTTTGTGACATTTTGGACGACATACTAAACTAAGACGTTTTTGTGACATTTTGGACGACATACTAAACTAAGAGGTTTTTGTGACATTTTGGACGACATACTCAACTACGATGTTTTGGTCCAATTTTAGACAACATACTAAATTAAGACGTTTTTGTGACATTTTGGACGACATACTAAACTATGACATTTTTGTCCAATTTTAGACGACATACTAAACTAAGACGTTTTTGTGACATTTTGGAAGACATCCTAAACTATGACGTTTTTGTGACATTTTGGACGACATACTAAACTAAGACGTTTTTGTGACATTTTGGACGACTTACTAAACTAAGAGGTTTTTGTGACATTTTGGACGACATACTCAACTATGATGTTTTGGTCCAATTTTAGACAACATACTAAATTAAGACGTTTTTGTGACATTTTGGACGACATACTAAACTATGACATTTTTGTCCAATTTTAGACGACATACTAAACTAAGACGTTTTTGTGACATTTTGGAAGACATCCTAAACTATGACGTTTTTGTGACATTTTGGACGACATACTAAACTAAGACGTTTTTGTGACATTTTGGACGACTTACTAAACTAAGAGGTTTTTGTGACATTTTGGACGACATACTAAACTATGAGGTTTTTGTGACATTTTGGACGACATACTAAACTAAGACGTTTTTGTGACATTTTGGACCACAAAATAAACTACGACGTTTTTTTTTGTCCAATTTTAGACGTCATACTAAACTAAGACGTCTTTGTACATTTTGTGCCAAGAATTCCAAAAACTATACGTTTAGTTGTCGTCCAAAATGTCACAAAAACTCATAGTTTTATGTCGTCCACATTTGGTCACTACAAACTCATAGTTTAGTGTGTCCAATATGTCACAAAAACGTCATAGTTTAGTATGTCGTCCACATTGGACAAAACGCATCATGACGTTTGTGCATTTGGACCAAAATAAACTACACGTTAGTTTAGTATTTCGTCCAAAATGTCACAAAGACGTCGTAGTTTATTTTGTGGTCCAAAATGTCACAAAAACGTCATAGTTTAGCGTGTCGTCCAAAATGTCACAAAAACCTCTTCGTTTAGTATGTCGTCCAAAATGTCACAAAAACCTCTTAGTTTAGTAAGTCGTCCAAAATGTCACAAAGACGTCCTAGTTTAGTATGTCGTCCAAAATTGGTCAAAAACATCATAGTTTAGCATGTCGTCCAAAATGTCACAAAAACGTCATAGTTTAGTATGTCGTCCAAAATTGGACAAAAACGTCATAGTTTAGTATGTCGTCCAAAATGTCACAAAAACGTCATAGTTTAGTATGTCGTCCAAAATGGACAAAAACGTCATAGTTTAGTATGTCGTCCAAAATGTCACAAAAACGTCATAGTTTAGTATGTCGTCCAACATGGCACAAAAACGTCATAATTTAGTATGTCGTCCAAAATTGGACAAAAACGTCATAGTTTAGTATGTCGTCCAAAATGTCACAAACACGTCATAGTTTAGTATGTCGTCCAAAATTGGACAAAAACGTCATAGTTTAGTATGTCGTCCAAAATGTCACAAAAACGTCATAGTTTAGTATGTCGTCCAAAATTGGACAAAAACGTCATAGTTTAGTATGTCGTCCAAATGGACAAAACGTCAAGTTAATATGTCGTCCAAATGGACAAAAATGTCATAGTTTAGTATGTCGTCCAAAATGGGACAAAAACGTCATAGTTTAGTATGTCGTCCAAAATGGGACAAAAACGTCATAGTTTAGTATGTCGTCCAAAATGTCACACACACATCATAGTTCAGTATGTCGTCCAAAATTGGACAAAAACGTCATAGTTTACTATGTGGTCCAAAATGTCACAAACGCGTCATAGTTTAGTATGTCGTCCAAAATTGGACAAAAACGTCATAGTTTACTATGTGGTCCAAAATGTCACAAAAGCGTCATAGTTTAGTATGTCGTCCAACATGGGACAAAAACGTCAGAGTTTAGTACGTCGTCCAAAATTGGACAAAAACATCATAGTTAAGTATGTCGTCCAAAATTGGACAAAAGCATCATGGTTTACTATGTCGTCCAAAATGGGACAAAAACGTCATAGTTTAGTATGTCCTCCAAAATTGGACTAAAACGTCATAGTTTAGTATGTCGTCCAAAATGTCACAAAAACGTCACAGTTTAGTATGTCGTCCAACATGGGACAAAAACGTCATAGTTTAGTATGTCGTCCAAATGGGACAAAAACGTCATAGTTTAGTATGTCGTCCAAAATTGGACAAAAACGTCATACTTTACTATGTGGTCCAAAATGTCACAAAAACGTCATACTTTAGTATGTCGTCCAACATGGGACAAAAACGTCATAGTTTAGTATGTCGTCCAACATGGGACAAAAACGTCATAGTTTAGTATGTCGTCCAACATGGGACAAAAACGTCATCGTTTACTATGTGGTCCAAAATGTCACAAAAACGTCATAGTTCAGTACGTCGTCCAACATGGGACAAAAACGTCATCGTTTACTATGTGGTCCAAAATGTCACAAACACGTCATAGTTTAGTATGTCGTCCAAAATGGGACAAAAACGTCATACTTTACTATGTGGTCCAAAATGTCACAAAAACGTCATAGTTTAGTATGTCGTCCAAAATTGGACAAAAACGTCATAGTTTAGTATGTCGTCCAACATGGGACAAAAACGTCATAGTTTAGTATGTCGTCCAAAATTGGACAAAAACGTCATAGTTTAGTATGTCGTCCAAAATGGGACAAAAACGTCATAGTTTAGTATGTCGTCCAAAATGGGACAAAAACGTCATAGTTTAGTATGTCGTCCAAAATTGGACAAAAACGTCATAGTTTAGTATGTCGTCCAACATGGGACAAAAACGTCATAGTTTAGTATGTCGTCCAAAATGTCACAAACGCATCATAGTTTAGTATGTCGTCCAAAATTGGACAAAAACGTCATACTTTACTATGTGGTCCAAAATGTCACAAAAACGTCATACTTTAGTATGTCGTCCAACATGGGACAAAAACGTCATAGTTTAGTATGTCGTCCAACATGGGACAAAAACGTCATAGTTCAGTATGTCGTCCAAAATTGGACAAAAACGTTATCGTTTACTATGTGGTCCAAAATGTCACAAAAACGTCATACTTTAGTATGTCGTCCAACATGGGACAAAAACGTCATAGTTTACTATGTCGTCCAAAATGGGACACACACATCGTAGTTTAGTATGTCGTCCAAAATGTCACAAACAAGTGATAGTTTAGTATGTCCTCCAACATGGGACAAAAATGTCAGAGTTTAGTATGTCGTCCAAAATTGGACAAAAACATCATAGTTTACTATGTGGTCCAAAATGTCACAAAAACGTCATAGTTTAGTATGTCGTCCAAAATTGGACTAAAACGTCATAGTTTAGTATGTCGTCCAAAATGGGACAAAAACGTCATAGTTTAGTATGTCGTCCAACATGGGACAAAAACGTCATAGTTTAGTATGTCCAAAATGTCACACACACACATCATAGTTTAGTATGTCGTCCAAAATTGGACAAAAACGTCATAGTTTACTATGTGGTC